>JAECUM010094326.1:0-41480 GCA_016617855.1 Megalonaias nervosa | reverse complement strand
TAGTTCCAGACGAACTCCAGGAATCAACATTTTCCAGATATCCAATTACAATCAACTGGCGAAAAGCTTCTTCAGAACAGCAGGAGCGGTACAGAAGTGACACCAACGAGCATTTAAATTCAGTGCAGCTACCTTAAAACAGCATTGCAGATGTACAAAACGCCCTTGTTACTGTTGCGACTGTTTTATGCAATACAGCTGACAAAAATCTCCCAAAGAAAACCTCACTGGAAATTCAATAATTTAGATGAACTACATAAAGAGATGCGAAGAAAACGAGCATTATGGATAAATGACGAACGGCCACGTGGTATACAATTTACAACGTATGCAGAATATGACAGTGCAAAGAGAAAATTCAGAAACCAACTAAACAAGGTTGAAGACCAGTACGAACAGGAACAATTCGATGAGCTAGAAAAAACTGCAGAACTGTATGTAGGGAAATTCTACAGACTAGTAAGACTGCATAAGAAGGGAAAGAGACAAGATAGCTCTAACCTAAAAGTGGAAGGAGAAATAATACAGGACCCTCATTTGATTCGTGACGCGTGGCGCCAGCACTTTAAAACTCTAGGAACTGAAACACCAGATACTCATTTTAACGAATCGTTTGCGACTGAAATTAGAAACACCATGAAGAATACTGTGGATTCAAATGTTGAAGACGGTGCAGAGAAGGATATGTGTAAAACCATATTACAAAATGACATTGAAGAGGCTGTAAGAGAGCTAAAGAAACATAAATCATGTGTACATGATAAAATATATGCAGAACATTTAATTTTTACCTGTCAATCGATTAGTCCTATTTTGTGCAAAGTGTGTAAATCGCATCATCTCCTTGGAAGCGTATCCTGACTACTTCAAAACTGTCAATGTTATAGCTATCTTCAAAGGTGGATAAAAGACAGGCTAGATATGAATAGCTATAGAGATATCTCAATCGTTCCCGTTTTTCAAAAGGTATTTGAAAAAATATTGTTGATGAGGCTAACTCTCTTTAGTGAAAGGATCAATTTTCATCACCAATTACAACAGGGATTTCGACGTGAATGCAGTGGCATCACTGCAGGAATTAGGTCAGTCCCACCTTTTAAGAACTTCTGCCCTGAAGTCAAATCACTTGATATTTCCTGGAACAATTGTACAGCTCAACCGTGAATCAATGAATGGATTTTAAATACTTAATAAAAAATAACCTATTCTTTAAGGTGCAAATCTACGATATATATATATATATATATATATATATATATATATATATATATATATATATATATATACAGCTTTCACAAACGACTTAGGTTACAAATGAATACACCAACCATACAATCCTTAATAGTACTAAAGAGTAGATGAAAGTAACATTAAAGTTAGTGAACAGGTTTGTTTATCGGATGTATTCTGGAAACATGTCCAATATCTGAAGATTGCTAAATGGAGAATTTTCAATCAAATTCTTAAGGAAAGAATCATTTTCAAGTCGCTACAGGGATTTCGAATTTTTACGTGGATAACGGAGACTTTACCCGTACGTAATATTAATTACGAACCCAGCGTGTCTCCCCTGAACGGTTATTTACTAGAATCTATCGTAATGCATTTGTCACCCACTCATTTATGTCAGAGAAATACAAGACTTCTCATAGCTTCTTATGAATATTATCCACAATTAAGACCTGATAGTAGTAGATAAGGGTGAGGGTTTGAGCTCAAAGACGGTTTTAGCCTAGAAAGCCCTCACCCCCTCAAAAGTAAATATATTATAACATTTTTTCATCACCTTAGATACCCCCTCTCCATTAAGAAACCACCCTCTGATCTCAGAAAAATGAAAAATAAATTGAAACCCAAAGAGGGTTCTAGCCCAATAGATTTTTTCACATTAAACAAATGAAATATATAATGTATCACTATAATCCAACCCGACATGTTGGATTTGATCTGACAAACAAATTTTGTAAGAGATTTAATTCAGTCAAATCAGCCTCAAGCTATACTGGTATAAAAACTAAAATAATAAGCGATTGCATTAAAAAAGGTGGATATCATATATCACCAAAATATGGGTCAGTTTGGTTATTAGCGACTGAAAATGATATGAGAATAGCGGGTTGGGCAGATGATGTGATGACATTTATTGACAATATGGTTGATATTTTATTTGATAATGATATTACTAAAACTATACAAAATTAAACATCTACTGCTGTAACCCATATTTTGTGATAATCTTTTTCATATCTGCTGACTCTCATTGGTAGAATATCTGTTAACATACTGTCAATAATACGGAACTCGCGTATTAAATCGTCCATATCATATTTTATACCACGCAAATAAGATCGCATTTGATCAAAGAATATTTTATAGGTGATACTTGCTGTTTTACAAGCATTGTTTTTTTAGTTGCAAGACGAGGCTCAATTTTTTTACACGCTGTTGCAAGAGAAACACTGACACCAGATATTACTAACAAAAACGGATTTAATGATGCTCCACTTGAAATTATACCAGAGCTAGTCATTAACAGTGGCAAATATGATACCATTCGAAGTATTCTGTTATAATATTTGTAACATTATTTTACGCACCAAAGTTTTTTATGATAATATCTGTAATATTGCATTAGAGCGTCCACATCTTGTTTTGGAATTTTATCTGAAATATGATTAAAATCAACTATACTTTTTTTCATTATATAATATTTGTTTACAGATTTTATAGAATAGTGCCAGTCTCTGGGTTTGATTTATTATACTTGAAAAGTTTCAGCTACGAATTCCAAACACCACCAGTAACGTCTCGGAGGCATTTCCGTTGATGTCAACGTAAACGTTTCTCTGATGTCCTTGGTTAGCATCACCAGTAGAGGATTATAATATACATTCGGTGATAATGAAGTAGCCGCAGTAATTTCCAAACCGTACACGGATAGCCTGTATAACCCAGTTACTTCTGCGGTATGTTCGAGAGTATTATCGCGCGGTGTCCATGTTGATGATCCTGATGCTACTGTGTATACCACATTGATGATCTGCTTGTGAGGAATTTTAATCAGATTCGTTTTTTCGATGATATTATGAATTCCGTTAATAATATCGTTTAGTTTTATGTTAATGTCAGCAAGTTCAATATCTACAACCGCTGGACTTCCAAAAAATTCATTAATAGATTTGTTTATATTTCTACGAAAATTCAGGAACGTTTGTACGTGATTAGAAAAATCAATTCTAATAGAGTTAATTCCATTGTTGATTGTTGTTATTGCTGTTACCGTCGGAATGTTGCTATCGTCGACGTATTTTTGTGTTACAGCGTCAAAATCTGTTTCTGGTGTTCTGAGATTATTAATACCATTATTGTTCATGTTGAGAAATGCGCGCATTATACCACCGTTGACTAACACATACTTAGATTCTTGATCATCGACGTATTTTTTTGTTGCTGCGTCTGATTCTGCAGCTGGGTCTCCAAGGTATGTAATTTTTTTTTCCTGACATATTGATATTACCTGTTACTGTCCCACCTATTTTATCAAGTTATTATCATCAACATACTTCAACTGCAAATAACTTACCGCTTGAGTTTGATTTAAGTTTGCTGGTGGATACCTGGTCTCCAAATTTATAAATTTTTTTCTTGACATATCTAAGTTACCGCTTAAAGTTCCACCAGATTTATCTAACTTGCTGTCGTCGACTAATTTAAGTTGTGCATAACTAAAAGCTTGTGTATTAACGACATTTATTGGCGGATAATCTATTTCTAACTCTAGTACTCGTTGATTTGACATAAACAAGTTTCCCGTCATTGTGTCGCCGGATTTTTTTAGATAGCCTGATAAATCAACCTAACCGTCTGTTATTGTTGTACTTTCAGCTGATGAATCTCCTACTAATGTTCCAAATTTTGTATAATAGCTCATTATTTATTTATCGTTTGACAATTTTTATATAGCATAAAATTGTATAACAATAATGGCAAAATCATAGATATTAAATTTTGATACAGAGCGGTTGGTGAAACATAAACATAAGAATGAACTTCCAGATTGTCATTATCTTATTGTTGGAAGAACTGGATCGGGGAAAACAAACTTGCTTAAGAATTTACTTTTAGGAGATAATTTTAACTACGATCGCGTTTATATTTACACGATGAACCCGCAGCAAGATAAATACGAGCTACTTAACAATTATAATAACAAACTTCGTGATGATCTTGAGGCTGATGAAGATTTTTTATTATCAAACAACCAGAAGAACTTGTCCCAGTTAATCAACTTGATTCATCCGAACACAAGATAGTTGTTTTTGATGATATTCCGCTAAACACCGAAGAAATGAATAAAATAAGATCATATTTTTCACTGTCGCGAAATAAAAAATGTAATTCTATTTATCTCGCCCAGGGTTTTTATAATGTTGACAGATTTATTAGGCGAAATACTGGTTGTTTTATATTATTTCCAGGACTTGACAATGTTGACGTTAGAAATATCGCGAACGAGCAATGTGGTGATGTAACAAAAGATAAATTTATTAAATTATATCATAAAGCAACAGCAAATAAATATGACTTTTTTTGTTTGATAAACTAACAAATGATACGAGTAAAATGTTTCGATGTTGTATTAAAAAATATTTACAATAATTTTTATACAAAATAGTATATAATTAATGGAAAGACAAGCAAAGTACAGAAAACATATAGAAAATCTAAAAAAACTTGCACAATCTCAGGCAAAATTTAAGCAGCAAGTACAGCAAGGACGACGTGGCCAAGTGGTTGCAGCAGAAACAACAGCCGCCGCTCTCAAACCAGTTACTGAAGCTTTAATTGGAAAACAACCTGAAACTAAACCATTATCAGAGGAAGAACTTAAGCGACTACAGGAAAAAGGTTTACTCGGACTAGTTAAAGAACAACAAGAAACAGCTGCTAGAAGAATTATTGAGAGATCTGACGTGGAGAAAAAAAGATTAGCTGATGCACTTGTAGCAAATATCGTTGATCCTGCTGCAAGACAAGCTGAACTAAGAAGGTTGTTGAACAATCCACTAGAGCTTCAACGAAGATTTGTAGAAGAAGCAGTAGTTGGACCGATTGAGAGAAGGTTAGAACAAGAAGAAGAACTTAGAAGAGAGAGGGAAAATATAGAAGAAAAAAGAAGATTTGACCATGATTTAGAAAATATAGATAGCAAAATAAGAGATAACGAATATAAAGATTTTAATAAAAAATATAGTGAATTTAGTAATGTGAGAATATATTATGTTGGAGAAGATAAATTTAAAGCTGACGAAAAAATTGCAAAATTAAAAGAAATAAAAAAGAGGGTGATGAGCATCTCAGAGAAGTAGTTTTAGAAAATAGAAATTACTATAACGACATTAAATTATATCGACATGGAATTATCGCTGATCTTTATATTAAGGTTATTAATAATATAAGAAATAAGCGATACCGTAGTGATAGTCACTTGGGCAGCTTAATTAATGAAGCAAAATCATTAGATGAAGGACGAGAATAATCAGCATATACACCACCAACTCCTACGATGACTGAAGAAGATTTACTAACTTCAGAACGTGATAAATATAAAGACAAAACAAAAGAAAAAATAACATCAGAAGAATATTCTAATTTGATGGAAAAAAATAACATTTTTTACGTTGATAATATGTATAAATGGGAAGAAGATGAATACGAAGATCTCATTGAAAAATTTAAAAATATCATAGAAGAAGGTAAAGGAGCTTATAAAGAAATTAGTACAGCTCCAATGGAAAATATTGAAGAACTTTTTGAAAAAGCTAGAAATGATACTATTGCTACTGTTTTTAAAACTACTGCAAAAAAATTTAGAGATAAAAAATATGCTAAAGAGGGACACACTTTTAAAAGTTTATTTGAACATTATGATAGTGAGCGATTAATGTTAACTGAAGAAGAAAGAAAGAAAAAAACTGGAACTGGAGCTAGAATATTTTCATCAGTTACTGAAATGATAGGCAGATTAATGCTATTGATATCATCAAAAGAAGCTGGAAATGTTGGTGCTGAAATTGACAATGAAATTATTGACATACTTGATAATTTGAGATCAGAAAATTTATTAACATCTGACGAATGCGGAACTTTACATCACGATTTGATTTAATCGCGGCGATTTAATTTTATAAATTTGTGTAATAATTTTATATAAAAATTGTCAGCAACATTATTACTAGACTCTAGCCAATCTGACAAAGATAGCGCAAATTTTTCGTAAATTATATTCCGCCAATAGAAATAGATCGTGAGAAACAATATGAAATTGGACTAATTTCCTGCACTTTTTGGCATGCTATGGCTAATGTAAAAACTGGAGTGAACGATACATTTGCAATTGGTTATACTAGTCGAGTTTCTCCACTATTTTTTATACAGAAATTAATTAAAATTCCACAAGGAGCCTACAACATAACTGATCTAAATAAAACAATAAAACAACTAACAAAAGCAGTAATAATGAAAAATGAAAGTGTAGCTGATAATTTTGAGCTTACACCAAATTATAATACGTTACGAGCTAGAATAACAATAAAACCTGGTATAACAGTTGATTTTACTAATCCAAAAAGTATCGCACCACTGATAGGATTCAAATATAAAAGTTATGCTCCTCCTCCTCCTAATGAAACCAGCATAACGTATCACGGTGAAAATCCAGTAAATATAACTGATGTAAAGGCAATATTGGTAAATTGCTCTGTTGCATCTGGATCTTATTCAGCTAAAGGTAGTAAAGGACAAACGATATATAGTTTTTCACCAGAAGTTCCACCAGGATCTCTTATGCAAATTAGTCCACGTCAAGTTATTTATTATCCGCTAAACGTTGAAAATCAAATAACAGAAGTAAATATGCAATTGACAGATCAGTCTGGAAGACACTTAGATTTTAATAATGAAATTGTTACTTATTATTTACACCTACGCGAACAGTAAACATATTTTCTAAAAGATTTGGAAGTACAATTATGCAACCTCAGATATAATGAAACAGAGAAAAAAAGTTTATCGGAGAAAAATAGTAGGAGGATTTTTGGGAAATATATTTGCTAAAATTATAGAAAATGTTCCAGGAATAGCTCATAAAGTTGCACCAATTGCAGTTGACGCATCAAAAGCGTTTGCAACTGGAGCTGAATCTGCCGCCGGAACTGCCGTGGGGCAAAAAATAGCTGATAAAATAAAAGGCGATCCACAACGTGGTATACCGACAATCAAACAAGCTATTTCAGAAATCGCACCAACAAAAGAAACTCAACGAGCAATGATAACAACGACAAAAAAAAACTTTTATCACCACGAGGAGAACAAATTATACAAAAATTAATATCTAAAGTAACAACACCTAAATAATTTTGTATAACCTAATAAATAAAAAAATGTCTGTAAAAAATTATCTCGATTTAGCAGAAACCTATGACACAGACGACACAGTAACAGAATTCGAATACGTTGAATATCTCGATAAAAATTCTAACGAACTTAATAAAGCTGGCTCCAGAACATTTAATACTAGAGACGAGGACGTATTTCTACTGCCTCATAAAGCAATGTTGGAAGTTCGTGGCCGGATTATGACAGCGCCTGCCGCACCTGCCGCACCTGCCGCAATTGCAGCTGGAACAGAAGTAGCTCTTATAAATGACGGTTGGTGTTTATTTAAAGGTACTCGATATCAGCTGGCCAATCAAACTGTCGGAAATATTTCAGATTACTTACAAGTTGCAAGTACAATATTAAATATTATTTCATTTTCCGATGATTACTCCAAATCAACTGCAACTAATATGATGTGGTTTAAAGATACTGGAAGTGGTGGGTCTGGTTTTATGGCATCGTCTGAGTTTTCAACCGGAGGTCCACCTATTTTAGCGGCTGGAGCTGATGCTGCCGCAAATGTTGTAATTGTAAGAGATTTTTTTATTGGTAATGCCGCTGCGCTAGGTATAGTCGAACCAGGTGCAGCCGCTGGTGATGCAGCTACAAGAGTTTCACTTACTTCTGCTTGCAATAATCTTGGTATAACACCACCAGGTGGAGCTGCAACCGGCACTGAAATGTTAAATTTGATCAATAACTCATTTCCTATTGTCAGAAAAAATATACGTTACAATGAAGGTTATACTAGGAGAAAGGCACTTGCAGCAGGATCACGTCAAATTACAATGATGCTGCCGTTAAGTACAGTATTTGGCTTTTGCAGGGACTGTAATAAAGTATTTCGTGGAGTTAAACATACTCTTATTTTAGATCGATCAGAACAAAACGATTGTTTGTTCAAAACTGGAGTGGATAATTTTCAATTTGTCATAAACAAACTTGCACTGTGGATGCCAAGAATAACTCCATCTATCACTAAAATGGCGGAATTAAATGATATGCTGCAAAAACACACAAACAGAATTTATTTCAGCAACATAAAATATATCAAACAGCAGTTCCGAATACCACCGACTACACATGGCGAGTTACAACGACATCAAGTGAACAAAAACCACGGCAATTATTTGTTGTATTTCAGAGACAAGCGCGGCATAATAACCAACAACAAAATAATGCGATATTTGATAGCGCTGATGTTAGACGAATATACGCTAGAATAAATTCAAAGCAATATCCAGAACGAGCGATAGAATGCAATTTTGCAGATGATGATAAAAAAAATATTACTAGACCGTACATGTATTTACTCGACTCAATGCAAAAATATCAAGATGCTGGAGATGGATCTCAGATATCAGTGGAGGAATTTCGTACACTTTATCCGATATTTTATTTTGATGTTAGTAAGCATAGCGAGCGAGCTGTAGACAGCACAGATGATATTGAAATTACTTGGACACTAGGAAAAGCTCCAGTGGCGATTTATATGTATATGCGTTAGTAATAAGCGATAGATTTGTTACAGTTGATTCTGTTGGAGGTAAAATGTCAGTACAAGTTTAATCTGTAATCGTTATATAAGATGACAAAATATATTGTAAAAGAAATATATTTGACCGATGGTGATGTTAAAAAATTAGCAGCTGCTGTTGCAAAAAAAAAAGACAAGTATCATTAAAGGTCAACCATAATGCAGCGGGTACTTTAACAAAATTAATGTTAACCAAAAAAACAAGTAAATAAATACGAGCGCAAAAAACCTTTTGTTTTAAATTTAAGCGCTGCACAAATAACTGCAATGGCAAAACATGGCGGCTTCTTCGGTCCGACATTATCTGTAATAGCCAGAACGTTAATACCAAAACTTTTGCCAGTGTTAGGTACATTAGGATTAGCAGCAGCGTCTGGAGCAGTATCTGGCGCAACGAAAAAGGCAGTTGGAGGTAGTGGTATAAAGAAAATTTTCGTATGAGCATCGATGGTAACAATTTTATATGATGGATAAATATAATGCCTAAAAAAAAGACAACGACGAAAAAAAAGACACCGACGAAAAAAAGACACCGACACCGACGAAAAAAAAAGACACGACAGAGGCGAAAAGGTGGGTTTATTCCAATAGCCCCGTTACTAGCAGGATTGGCGGGAAGACTATTGCCAAATCTGTTAGGGGTAGGACGAGGACTAATGTTGCCAGGAACAAGGAGATAAAGTCTGCGTTAAGTAATTTTGATATACTTGATAAACTAAAAAAGTAAAAAATTTCAGTGGAGTTTATTCTAAAGATGAACTTATGGCGATTCCACCAACGCCAGGTTCGTGTGTTATAAATATACAAGATTTTAATGACGGATCTGGCACACATTGGGTAGCTGTTTTTGATAACAATTATTTTGACTCGTTCGGAATTCCACCAAGTGAGGCAGTAAAAATGTATATGAGCACAGTACAAGATACTAAGTCTCTGACGAATTCTCCAGAGACAGAGTCTCTTGCTAAGATAATAAATTATTCGTCTAATCAAATTCAACCAGTTGGAACTTCCGCTTGTGGATATTATTGCGTAATGTTCAATAAACAGATGACCGAAAATCCAGATTTTTTAAAGTTTATTTTGCAATTTGACAAACAACCTTCTCACGCTAATGATGAGATTACATTAAATTTTATCTAAACTTAGATATACAATGTCAACATATTGTCTTAAGTGTAAAACTAAAACAGAAAATAAAGACGAAAAAACAGAAAAAACAAAAAATAATAGAATAATGCTGAAAAGTATTTGTGCAGTCTGTGGAAGAAAAAAGTATGTTTTTACCAAAAACAAAGTTATCCGGAGCGGGTTATCCAGAAATTATTTTAGTGGACGACTAAATAAATAATGACATGCGACTGTGATTGCGGAAGAGATTTATGCCTCGAGTAAAATAAAATTGTTACATATTGTCAGAAATGCAAAAACAGAGAAATTATTGGAACAGGTATAGATATACATAAATTTATCGGAAAATTGCCGAAACCAAAAGGCGGTTGGACATTGCCAGGCCATAAATATACTGGACCTTATAAACCTCTTGATGAACAACTTGACGAAAACGATAATCCGCTGCCAGGACAAGAGCCTTACAATCAAGTTGACGCAATAGCAATGCGCCATGATATCTGCTACAGAGATATTGATCTTCCAGACAGCGAACAAAATAAACATAGCTACGATAAAGTAATGTCAGACGAACTTCGTGATATGAAACCTGTAAATATGCGAGAACGTGTTGACCGAAGGCTGGTCCAGGGTTTTATTGGAGCAAAATATAAACTCGGACTCGGAGAGTCTAGTCTAGGTAAAAAAGAATTATATGAAGATCTTGCAACTGAGCTACACAGACCAAAAAAAAAAAGTTTCCGCGACGTAGAGTTGTCGCAAATGCCGTTGATGATATCTGGGCGATAGACTTAGTTGATGTTTCAAATCTAGCCCAATATAACGTCGGCGCTGATGGCGCTCCAAAGAGATATCTTTTTAATGTTGTAGATGTTTTTAGTAAATACGCGTTTAGTATACCCGTTTCGGATAAAACAGGGACATCGATGACTGATGCGCTTAAACAAATTATTGTTAACACAGAAAGAAAACCAAATAGAATCTGGACTGATCATGGAGCGGATTTTTTTAATAAAAAATTTGAACAGTTTTTAGAGCAAAATAACATTAAAAAATATGTCACAGGAAATGAGGGAAAAAGTGTCATCGTCGAGCGATTTAATCGCGCGCTCAACGAAAAAATCCACAAGTATTTGACAGCTAAAAATACGAGTAAATATATTGACAATTTACAAAACATTGTTGACGGTTATAATAACACAAAACACAGATCAATTTCGCTAGGCAAATGTAAAATGTCGCCAAACGACGCGATTGCAAATCCAATATTAGCAAACGAAAACATGTAAAGACGACACAAATTTAAAGTTGGCGATAAAGTTAGAATTTCTTTGACGAAAAATACATTTGAGAAAGGGTATACTCATAACTGGAGCGAAGACGTATTTGTTGTTGATAAAGTACTTTTAACAATACCAGTTACATACTCGTTAAAAGATTTATTAGGTGAGCCTATAACTGGCAGTTTTTATGAGCAAGAACTTCAGAAAACAGAACAAGATATATTTGTTATTGAAAAAGTTATTAAAAAGCGCGGCAACAAAAGTTTAGTCAAATGGCGAAGTTATAGCGATAAATTTAATAGTTGGGTACCAACTAAGTCGATATCATCGACTGGATAATATTATTATAAATTTCCTCGTATTTTATTAATACTGACTTACATTTTACTGGTTTGCATAAAGAAATTAAATGCAATTTTCTTGCTCCGTCCATTGGCATTAAATTAAATATTTTAACAAAAAATAAATCGTATTTTATATTTCTTTGTTGTCCAGCTATTTGTACGTTTAAAAAGGGCTTTTTTAAGCTGCCAAAATATTTGATGCTCGGCAACAGTAAAATTAAATTTTATTATTTTTTTTAGCAATATGGTACTTAACATCATATCGCACAGTTGTTGGTCTGCTTAGATATTTTTTGCTAACAACAACATCATCTTCGTCGTAGTCATAGTTATGCAAAATATCTTTTTCAGTATAATCAGCAAATCTGTCATTAGTAATATTTTCTGATGTAAATTTTGAAACTGAAACAAAATCTTCCGAATTTAGTTTAGCCAGTCTCTCAATTAAGTTCATTATTATAATAATCTTTTGTCTAATTAATAAATAATAAGATGTTCGGAGAAATAAAACATCATCAGCGAGATAATATATTATACCACAAAGAATTAGCTGAAGCAATTCGAAATTGTTTATTTGGACATAATTTTTATTTTATTGATGTTATGATAACATTGGGTGATTCTGACAAATTTTTATTAACAGCAGCTGACAAAATAAAACTTGATACAAATAAAATGATGACATTACGATTTGATCGTGATGATGTTATGGAATTTAGTCAGAAATGTCTTTCTCGGAATGATATAGAAAATATTATTAATTATCGTATTTAAAACTAAATCTATCAAATGTCAACATTGACGTTGCTGATTTAGTTTTGCCATGAGCGACAAATTTTACTACACGTGCATCAATGTTATATTTTGCCGCAGATGACATTGATCCAAATTTCATTTCTTCATTAGTTTCTAAATTTATTGAAATAATTGATTTTGGATTTCTAAAATTATTACCACCAGCATCTCCTCTTCTACTATTTTCTTTTGATGTTACCAAATCTAAATTTTCTAAACGATTATCGGTCTTAATTTTATTTATATGGTCGATAACTAAACTATTAGGTATTAGTCCGTTGAAAGTTTCAAACACAAAACGGTGTGACATATAGTGAACAAAATTAGTTTTTATACCACATACCATTACATATAAATAACCATCTTTATCTAAACTTCCAACAATTTTTTTTTGTTCTTATATGTCTAATAATTCCCTTATCATTTACCTCATATAAATCAAATACTGGATGAGGTTGAAATTCATTTTGTAATGATAAATTTTCAATATTATCATCAGCAACTGCGCCATTTGCTCTGCATACTCGTTGTCCTTCTGGAATATCGCCGCAAAACAAAGTATAAATAAAATCTTTTCTAAACATTTTAGTCCTTTCTGCATTATCGCCTTTTACTGAAATTAACATACCAGCTGGTGTTGATATACCAACAGATTTTTTAGATTTTATATTAATAACAGAACCAAGTGCATTTGCAGTGTATAAGTTGTATTTCATATGTACATGATAAGTTTCTTGCTCTTCCGCCGTCAGTGGTATATATCTCAAAATTTCTGTCATTATACTACAAGGTTTTTCCTATCTCTAATTAAAAATCTTAAAAAATTCAATTAAATATAAAATATTATTATATATATAATGTTAAAATTTGCAAGATATTGCTAAAAAGAACATTATCAAATCAGAAAAATTGCTTCAGCATTTTCTGGTTACGATAATAGTTACAAAATTGATGATCAAAAAATTTTAGCAAATTTTAGCTCCACAAATTTATTTCATCTTTTACAACCTGTTATTGCTCGAGAACTTGCGGCTCATAAAAGTATCAAACTTATAGTCCAATATCATACGATTTTATCAAAGTTACACGCAGTTGAAGATATACTTGATGTAATTTTTGAAACAAAAAGTTTTGACAGCGAAATTTCAGAACCATATTTAACAGCAAAATCAAGAAAAATATTGACTGGAACAAACATTGCCATGGTCGCTGATGAAATACATCAAGAAATAAACAAAAAATTAGAAGAATTTACTTCATCAGGATCAGGTTGGAAATTTGAAATGATAAAAGAAGTTTTATTTCACACAGCTAAATATAACGCACTTCACGGCAGCGGCGCTAATGGCGCTGGCTACGTCGATCTCCTTCAAAAAATTAAAAACAAAAAATGCTGTATTAATGTTAAAAACGATGATGATAAATGTTTTCAATGGTCTATTCTTTCTGCGATGTTTCCAAAAGAAACAAATGCTGATCGCGTTAACAAGTATTTTCCATACAAAGACGAACTAAATTTTTTAGGAATAACTTTTCCAGTAGCAGAAAATTATATACCAAAGTTTGAAAAACAAAACAGTATCTCAGTAAATGTTTTTGGACTAGATGAGCGAGAAAACGTTTACCCGAGATATATGTCAGAAAATGCTATGCAAAATACAATAAATTTATTATTTTATCGAGGACATTATTGCTGGATAAAACACTTTAACGGACTAGTTGGCAAACAGTACAGTAAAGATAAAAATAAAAAATATTTCTGCTATAGATGATTGCACGGTTTTTCTAGCGATGAAAGACTGCAGAAGCATCTCAAATACTGTGTCAATGTTCAAAGAATAAGTATGCCTAGCGTAAAAGAAAAAAATATTAAAATTTAAAAATTATAATCATAAACTAAATATTCCTTTTGTTATTTACGCTGATTTTGAGTGTCTACTCGTTCCTGTGGTTGGAGCAGAAAATAATCCGAATAAATCCAGTACTAGAAAAATACAACAACATATTCCTTGCGGAGTAGCTTATAAAGTAGTTTGTTGTGCTAACGATAAATTTTCAACTCCGATAAAGTTATATAGAGGTGAAAATCCTGCCGTATGGCTATTAAAAATTTAATAGACGAAGTTAATAAAATTTCTAACAGATTACTTAAAACAGCTCCGATGAAAATAACGTCTAAACAGCAACTCGATTTTGATAAAGCAGTTAATTGTCATATTTGTGAAAAGATGCTGGTAGACTCTAACGGAGCCCGTGATAAGGTGCGAGATCATTGTCACTTGAACGGCCAATATCGTGGAGCAGCTCATAACAGTTGTAATTTAAAATTTCACGCTCTAGATTTTATTCCCGTAGTTTTACATAACTTTCGTGGCTACGACAGTCATATCATTGTAGAAGCTTTTGGTGATGAAAATATTAAAGCTAAACTAAAATTAAATAACGTAATAAAATGTATTCCAAATAATTTTGAAAAGTACATGTCGGTGACGCTCGGTAAATTACGTTTTATTGACAGTCTGCAATTTATGGCAGCATCATTAGATGAGCTTGTTAAAGGTTGCAGTAGTTTCGCTAACCTAAAAAGTTGCTTCGGTGAAAACTATATCAATCTGACAAAAAAAGAGATATCTTTCCTTACGAGTATCTCGACGATTGGAGCAGATTTAATGAAACTTCTCTACCTGGCAAAGATAAATTTTACTCGCAACTCAAAAACGAAAATATCACAGGTGACGAATACAAATATGCGCAAGATATTTGGAATAAATTTAGTTGTAAAACATTTGGTGATTATCATGATCTATATTTGAAAACAGATGTATTATTGCTAGTAGAGGTTTTTGAGAGTTTTCGTCGGGTAAGCTACAATAATTATGGATTAGATCCCTGTTGGTATTATTCCTCACCTGGATTATCTTGGGACGCTCTACTAAAAACGAGTAAAATAGAACTAGATCTCTTAACTGATGTCGATATGTTTAACTTTATTGAAAAAGGTATTTGAGGCGGAATTAGCGTTATAACAAAAAAATATCCAGCTGCTAATAACAAGTACTTAAAAAATTATGATAAAATTCTCCCGTCGAATTACATCATTTATCTGGATACCAATAATTTGTATGGTTTTGCGATGTCAGAACCAATGCCGTGTAGTGGATTTCATTGGATAACTCCAGATCAATTTCTTAAAGAAACTGAAAAAGATTTAACTAGAAAAATTAATATCGATTTTTCAGATATCTCATATTTTGTTGAAGTTGATCTAGATTATCCTAGTTCGCTACATGATCTACATAACGATTATCCGTTTTGCGCAGTGTCAATGATGATTAATTATAGTTTATTATCGCCTGAACAACGAGCAACGACAACAGCAAAAAATTCGATTGTTAATAAGTTAGTTCCAAATTTGTTAGATAAAAGAAATTATGTAATGCATTACAAAAATTTAAAACAAGCAGAAGATGCTGGACTAATTCTGAGAAAGGTCCATCGCGTGCTAAAGTTTAATCAGTCGAAGTGGATGGCAAATTATATTGATCTAAATACAAAACGTCGTGCCGTGGCTAAGACCGAATTTGAGAAAAACTTTTTCAAGCTGATGAACAACTCGGTGTTCGGTAAGACGTTGGAAAATATTCGCAAGAGAGTCTCTATAGAAGTCGTTAATGATATAAGTCGCAGAAATAAATTAGTTGATGATGATGGTTTTGTTAGTATGAAAATATTTAATGAAATTCTTGTTGCAATACAACGACGAAAGACAAATTTAAAGTTAAATAAACCTATTTATGTTGGTGCAGCTGTACTTGATATATCGAAGTGGCTGATGTACGATTTTCACTATAATTTTACCAAAAAGCAGTAGCTAGATTCAGAGTTGTTATTTACTGATACATATTCGCTAGTTTATAATATGAAATGTGAAAATGTTTATGAAGATATTTACAATAATAAAAATCTGCTCGATTTATCAGATTATCCAGCATGTAGTGGATTTCAAGATAATTCGAATAAAAAAGTTATTGGTAAAATGAAAGATGAGTTTATGTTTGTGCCAGTTAGGGAATTTGTTGGACTAAAGATCAAAATGTATGCTGTCATATTAGATGACAATAAACTTACAAAAAATAAATCAAAAGGTATTCCTAGAGGATATGTGAAAAAGATGATGAATTTTGACGATTGTAAAGCAGCGCTAAATAATAGCGTCAGTTTTATCAAAACAAATATTATCAGAATAATCATCATAAACTTGAAACTGATACGATCATAAAACGGGGGCTAAGTAATTTTGATGATAAAAGATATTGCAGTGACGGAATTAACACACTAGCGCTTGGACATTATACAATTAATTTTGTCTAAACATTAGAAATAATGTTTGGAAATTTAACATTAGCAGATGGAGTAAATAGCAAAAAAGAAAAAAGTAAAATAATGGTTAATAACCAGCAATTATCATTTGAATTTAACGATGAAATTTCAGGTATTTCTTTTAGTAAATTTGACAGAATCAAACTCTCCCTTATCAAATCAGATGACAGCAAATACTTTAGTTATCTCGAAAGTTTACGAGACGAGCTTGCATTAAAATATGACAATTTGCATAATCCGATAAGCCAATACCAGTATACAAAAATTAATATAGACCTAGATAGGTCGAAGGTTTACGTGAAAGGTAGTAAGTATCTTCTCAGTAAGATAGCGATGAAAGAACTATTTGAGTGTCGTCGTAAAGTATCTGGTAGAATTAAATTTTATTTATATAATCACAATAGCACATATTACTTAATAGCAAACGTCGAGATATTATGTGTTGGTCAAGAAATATAACTCTGTATACCATATCTGTTTTTAAAAGGGAGATAATACTGTTCCAGCTAAGTTTAAAATATTTTGCAGTTAACATAGCAAATATACTGTAACATTTTGTTCGTATTTTTTTGCTAATGAAATATAATAGAGTTGTAAATCTGATAGTATTTTAAGACCTATAAATCCTAGTAGCAGTTCTGTATTTGCTAAAATAACTAGCAATTCTTCCTACGTATATAACATAGATTACTATAGATTCTCGCTCATAAGCTAAGTCCAACTGCGCAATACAGAATATTGATTATTTCTCTGCAGTAATGCCGTCTTCAGCTAGTATCCTTGACAACCGTCATTGAGCTGTCAAAGATAATATGGTCTCGATCCAGTCTATGTGTTTTCAGCTAACATTAGGATTCGTTTTTCTGTACAATATAAAATCAAAAATCTTGTTTTTTCTCGATTTATTTATAATAATGTTTTTAGAATCAGATCTTTTAGTTTAGCTTCGACTTATATATATAACGTCTGTGTATTTCATTCAGTCCACTCGTTAGTATCACTGGAAACGGTCGATCTTATACAGTTCAGCCTAGCATTAGGATTCGTTTTTCTGTACAATATAAAATCAAAAAATTATGTTTTTCTCGATTTATTTATAATAATGTTTTCAGAATTAGATAATATAATGTAAAATTACGTGTTTTCAAAATCAGAAAATGTAATGCTGTTTGGTAACTATATGATAACTTTTTTAACATATATATGTAACTGAATTTCATAGCTCAGTGTTAAGAATGCTGGATTCTGATACTGACGCCCTGAGTTCGGTTCCCTTCACGGACGAAATCGTTGGGTAGGGCTCTGGATTTGCCCCTCGCCATTTTTAAAAAAGATGGGGTCCGGAGCACTTCCTCGACATTCAACAAACAAAATACACTCTCCCACCATGTAAACACGTGGTGGGTGCATTTTTGCACTCCCAGGTGTTGCCATAGTGGGAAAGTGTACGAAATTTGTTGGACGTAGATAAGGCCCCCGCTAGATAAGTTAGGATAAGTTAGGATAAGTTTGTGCCGTCCAAAAATAAACAGCAGGATGACGTGAGCTCGTGACCTTGTGACCTCACTAAAGGGGTACCCCACACAGGGGCCATTCCAAAAAAACATCTCTAGACTAAAATAAACCTCATTAGGTTCTTGGTCATAACAAAGACCTTAAAATAGACAGCCCTCCGAGTTCCTAAAGTTTCGGTTTCGGATATTTAGGAATTCGCTGGGGGTAATGTCTTAACAAAAATGAAGTGTCCCGTTGGCCACAAAAAGAAGCTTACATAAAATAGACTGCCCTCTGAGTTTCTAAAGTTTCGTCTCCTATATTTAGAAATTCGCCGGGGGGTATGTCTGAAAGAGACTCTTAGAACCTCATTAGGCTTATCTGACAGAACTTGTGGAATGGTAGACCGAACGTCATCCTGCTGTTTATTTTTTGTCTTTTAGTTTACTAATATCATTATCAAATAAAATATCAACCATATTGTCAATAAATGTCATCACATCATCTGCCCAACCCGCTATTCTCATATCATTTTCAGTCGCGAATAGCCATATTAACCTATATTTTGGTAATATATGATATGCAACTTTTTTAATACAATCGCTTATTATTTTAGTTTCTATACCAGTATAACTTGAGGCTGCTCTAATCGAATTAAATCTCTTACAAAATTTATTTGTCAGATCAAATCCAACATGTCTCTTTGATTGACAGAAGTACATTATATATAATATTTTCAATCTCTAATTAATTTTGTCTAAATTTTATAGTATAGAGCTGTAAAGTAGTAAAGATAATTGAGTTGTTCTTATCTCAGAGACCCCCTACCCCAACAAAACAAATTTTGTCAGAAATATGTTAGAAAAGTCTTATCATATGAAAGTCATCCTTTTGAGCTAAAAAAAAGTTGCTGACAAAAATGTTAACGTATAACGTTTTTTTTGGGGGGGGGTAGGGGCGTCCCTGAGAAAGGAACCTCAAATTATCTTTACTACTATTTGTATTGATATAATTTAAGTTTTAAATAGACGTTTGCTATAGTGTGTGTGTGTGTGTGTTATAGGTACCGTTATTGCGCTCTGGTTGCAATGAAGGTCAAGTTAAAATTAGAGATGATTCAGGGGTTATTTTGACAAAAAAATTGTTACGGTTGGATAGACAGACAAGAAGCAAAGGTATAATATCTAACTAGCATTAGTAACAAAATACAAAATAATGCTAACGCATTTTTTTCTGATTAATAAATCTATTAACAATAACAACAACAAGTGATAATACATGAATATTAAAATCTAATATAAAATTCTACACATATACTTTACACTACAAAAACATTTCACATCATGGCAGTCAAACCCCTCCCCCCAAAACAGTACAATATAGGTTGCAATTCTAGAATAACAGCCGCAAATAAGCACCGAACTATAAAACATGCATATATAGATATTCACTTTTCAACAAAAAACCTTACTACACTACAAAATTGCACACAATGTCTGTCAAAGTTAATAGTACGATATAGGATGCAATCCCAGAATAACAGCAGCAGATTTAACACACAACTAGCAAAACATGCATACTATAAGAACTTGCATACATAAATATTCACTTCTCAACAAGAAACATTGCACAACAAAAAAATTGCTCACAATGGCCAATGCGATCGCCGATTCTTTCCTGATACCGGCACTGCAATCTGTATAATCTGTAAAGGCCTGCTGTTTGGTATCAGTGTTTCATTTGAGTCTTAGTGTTAATCCTCACTGACTAGTGCTTAATGTTTTGCAAGTCAATATTTTAGCAATATATGTAAAAATATTCATTGACCAAGAAGTGAATAGATATGGGTATTGTAGAAATCTGTTTTATAACAGGGTAACTGCATGTACTTCTTCTTCTTCTTCTTCTTCTTCTTCTTCTTCTTCTTCTTCTTCTTCTTCTTCTTCTTCTGATTATAATTATTATCACCATTATTATTATTATTATTATTATTATTATTATTATTATTATTATTATTATTATTATTATTATTATTATTAATCAATCTTTTAAACGGACCTTTTCAACCCGGGCCTTTTCCGCCCTGATCCTTTCTGACCCGTTACCTGTCTTTCTGGACCGGAACTTTTTGACCCGGCCCTTTTCCGTACCGGTCCTTTCTGACCCGTTACCCTCGCCACGCTGTGTTTCCGTCCTTTGTTCACAATTTTGACTTAGGTCAAAACATACCGGTTCGGTATGTGATAGACATAAGAATCCGCTCGTCTGTTGCTTTTGCACACCGTTTGATTGTTATATCTCTTGTTGTAAATTGTCAGGACGTGTGGGAAAATTTGACAGATGGGAACAAATCATGTTTAAAAACTTATATTGTCATAACAACCATACTAAGTATAGAGTTCAGCTAAACACTATAGAGAAACGTACTCTATATTATTTGGGACATTTTAAGTAAGTAAATTTTCTAGTAACCTCCAATTATGGACTGCTAAGGAAAATATGTTCTTTTAGTCAACAATACCAAAAAGCATAACAGTGTTAATATTATTAAATCAGCTATTTATCAATCATTAAAAAAGAAGTATCAATATTTGACGTGTAATATACGCACAGTAGTAGAAGAAGACGGGAAGTCTAGATCAAAGACCTCCACTTCCCTCCAAAACACTTATACCCTGACATTTCTTTCACCAATCCCCCTTCCCCTTCACGTTCACCAACCCGTAGCTCAGAATAAGGTGACAAAAATGTTTTTGTCGAGGAAGAGTCTCATTTTCTTTTACTACCATAACAGACATTAGATTGCAAATAAAATTTAATTTTTTTACTTACCTTTCTTGATGTATATATTACATTTATCCTGGTAAGAATTAATACGTTTCTGAACAGGAGGTAACACTTACAATAAATCGATATATGCAGTCTGCCATATATGCTTTCAATTGGGAACACCTGCGGCTACAGCTGGACGATATATAGAGATGTATGTATATGTTTGTAAATCCCCAGCGATTACGTAATGGAAATTCCCAACTCTTTTAGAAATCCCCAACTGTTTTAGAAAAATTACATAATGGAAATTCCCAACTGTAATGGACAAGTTACGTAATGGAAATCCCAAAAGAACGTTCTGGAAAATTTCCTGTGGGTGTTACACCGCTATAAAAGGCAGCCAGATTGTTCTTCGTAATCATTTCTGTGGATGTAAGCAAGGTAAGTGTGAAACATTGTCTTGAATTTAGTATAGAGTATTACCTGACAGACTCGGAGAATTTTTTTTTAAAGAACTTCTTCGCCTATAAGTAATGTTTCAACGGTAGCAATTAGAAATAATTTATCATCGTGTTTATACAAATAAAATTTCATTTTTCAGCTTACTTTTCGATGACATTCAAATAGTTCTTTCATCGATACCCTGTTGATAAAATACTTACAACCTTTTGAAAAAAAACCTTTGACAGATTTAGATCGATATTTATTTTGGTATATTTGTCCTGACTTATCGGATCGTGAAGGTTAACATATTTCAGCACAAGTCATCTCGTAATTTTCAAGATGATCAAAATATTTGCTGTTATCTGATTTGATAAGCGAAAGTTTAATTTTATTAAATTTACTAAAACAAATACCTGAAATTTCATCATTAAATTCAAACTGTAGTGGTTTGCCGTTAATCATTCCTTTTTTAATTTTGCTGTTAACTCTATCGGATAATGTTAAATTTTTGAAGATTATTTTTTAATGTTAGACAAAATTAAATTAAATATATCATAACTTGCATAATGCCCAATAGGTAGTGTATTAATTCCGTCCTCGCAGTATCTCTTATCGTCAAAATTAATTAGTCCAAGTTTTATAATTGTATCGGCTTCAAGTTTGTGAGAATTTGTTCTAATAACATTTGCTTTAATAAAACTGACATTATTGTTTAGTTTACTTTTTTTCACATATCCACTAGGAATACCTTTTGCTGTTTTTGTCAGTTCGTTGTCGTCTAAAATTACGGCATACATTTTACTTCGAAGTCCAACAAATTCCTTAACTGGCACAAACATAAATCCATCTTTCATTTTGCCAATAACTTTTTTATTTGCATTATCATAAGATCCACTACTTGCTGGACAACCCGATAAATCAAATAAGTCACGGTAGTCATAGACGTCTTGATAGACATCCTCACATTTTATATTATGAACTAACGAATCTGTATCAGTAAATAGCAACTCTGAATCTGGCCAGACTCTCTTCATAAAATTATAGCGAAAATCGTGCATCAGTCACTTTGATATGTCCAACACCGACGCACCAACATAAATTGGTTTATTTAACTTTAAATTTGTCTTTTGTCGTTGTATTGCAACAAGATTTTCATTAAATATTTTCATACTGACAAAACCGTCATCGTTAGCTCATTTATTTCTGCAATTTATATCGTTTACAATCTGAATATTTACTCGCTTTCTGATACTTTCCATAGTCTTACCAAATACCGAATTGTTCATCAACTTGAAAAAAGTTTTTTTCTCAAAGTGAGTCTTAGCAATAGCACGACGTTTGGTATTTAAATTAATATAATCTGACATCCTCCGTTATTGATTAAATTTTAAAACTCGATAACCTTCCTAAGGACTAGTTCAGCATCTATTGCTTCTTTTAAATGTTTGTAATGTATCACGTAATTTCTTTTATTTAACAAATTTGGAACTAGCTTATTAACATTCGAATTTTTTTGTTGTTGTCATTGCATGTTGTTCAGGTGATAATAAACTATGATTGATCATCATTGACTCTGCACTAAACAAATAGTCGTTATGTACGTTGTGAAATGACTCAAGATAATCGAGATCAACCTCAACAAAATAACTGACATTTTCTTGGAGATTTCTTTTCTGTTTCGTTAAGAAATTGATCTGGAGTTATCCAATGAAATCCACTACACGGCATCGGCACTGACATTGCCTATCAAACAATGTATTAGCACCCAGATAAATAATATAATTTGACGCTAAATTTTTATCGTAATTTTTTAAGTATTTTTTATTAGCTACTGCATACTTTTGTGATAACGCTAATTCCGCCGCGAATCCCTTTTTCAATAAAATTAAACATATCAACATCAGTTCAGAGATCCAATTCTGTCCTGCTTGTTTTTAGCAGAGCATTCGATGATAGTCCTGGTGCTGAATGATACAAACAGGGGTCTAATCCATAATTTTCATGACTAAATCGACGAAAGCTCTCGAAAACATCAGCTAACAATAAAACATCTAATTTTAAATATAAATCATGATAATCACCAAATGTTTTACAACCAAATTTATTCCAAATATCTTGTGCATATTTGTACTCGTCATCTGATACACCTTCACCTTTTAATTGAGAGTAAAATTTTTCTTTGCCAGGCAGAGAAGTTTCATCAAATCTGCTCCAGTCGTCGAGACGCTCATACGGAAAGACACCTTTTTTGTCAGATTGACATAGTTTTCACCAAAGCAACTTTTTAGATTATTGAAACTGCTACAATCGTTTACAAGCTCATCTAGCGGTGCTGCAATAAATGGCAGACTGTCAATGAAACTTAATTTGTCAGGCGTAATTGACATATACTTTTCAAAATTGTTTGGAATACATTTTATTATATTATTTAATTTTAGTTTAGAATTAATTTCCTCATTGCCAAATGCTTCGACAATGATATGACTATCGTAACCACGAAAATTATGTAAAACTACAGGAATAAAATCTGGCGCATGAAATTTTAAATTGCAATTGTTATGAGCTGTCCAACGATACTGACCGGTCCGATGACAGTGATCGCGCACTTTGTCGCTAAATAGAGGTTGCTCGCAGATATGACAATTAACTGCATTATTAAAATCAACTTGTTGTTTGGATGTTATTTTCATTGGAGATGTCCTGTATAGCCTGTTGAAAATTTTATTAACATCGTCTATTTAATTTTTTAGTAACTACACGGTCGGACTTTCAGATTCGCCATTGCTACATCTATATAACCTTACTGGACTTGAAAAATTATCGTTAGTGCAACAAACTATTTTATAAGCTGCTCCACAGGAAACATGTTGTTCTATTTTTCTAGTGCTTGATTTATTTTAATCATTTTCTGTACCTTCCACAGGGACAAATAAACACTCGAAATCAGCATAAATAAGAAACGGAATACTTAATTTATGACTATAATTTTTAAATTTTAATATATTTCTTTCACTGTTAACATTGTTATTTTTTTAACATTAACACAGTAATTAAGATGATCTTGCAGTTTTTCATCCTTAGAAACACCTTGTAAACAACTGAAACAGAAATATTTTTTTCCCATGGTGTTTATTATACTGTTTGCTAGCAAGGCTGTTAAGGTTTTTTTATCCAACTATAATGTCCTTTATAAAATAATAAATTTACAGTTGATCGAATAGCAAATGCTTCAATATATCTTGGGTAAACATTTTCTTTTTCATCTAGTCCGAAAACATTTATTGAAATATCGTTTTGTTTTTCAAACTTTCGATCTGATTCCCTGCCACTGGAAACGTTATTCGGTCAAAATCCATTTCGTCTTTGTATGGCAAATATTTTTCAACGCGATTAGAGTTACAACTTTGAGGATGTTTCGCAGACAAAATTGCCAACGAAAACATTGGTCATCATTGTTTTTTACGTTTATGCAACATTTTTTGTTTTTAATTTTTTGAGGGAGATCAACGTAAGAACTACCGCGAAGTACGTTATATCTTGCTGTGTGAAATAAAACTTCTTTTATCATTTCAAATTTCTTGGTGTATTTCATCAGCAACCGAGGAAATGTTTGTTCCAGCTAATATGTTTCGTGATTTAGCTGTTAGAAACGGTTCGGAAATTTCGTTGTCGAAATTTGTATTTTCAAAAATTATGTCAATTATATCTTTTTCGATTGCATGTAACTTTGACAAAGTTACATGATACTGCACTATTAGCTTGATACTTTTACGAGCTGCAAGTTTTTGCGCTACAACCGGTTGTAAAAGATGAAATAAATTTGTGGAGTTAAAATTTGCTAAAACATTTTGATTATCAAATTTGTAACTGTTATCGTGGCCAGAAAATGCAGTAGCAATTTTGTCTGCTTTGATCAGGCTCTTTTGGCGATATCTTGCAATTTTAACATTATATATAGTATATTTTATATTTAATTGATTTTTATGCATTTTTCAATTAGAGATACAAAAAATGCTATATAATATAATGACAGAAATTCTGAGATACATTGGATTCAAGGCAGAGGAACAGGAAGAATATCACGTACACCCAATTTAGAATTATTATCTTGGAAATGCACTTGGTTCGGTTATTTGTATTAGATAGAGACAGCTTTTTGGCAACCAACGCCAGCTGGTTATAAAATAAGTGTCAGAGGTGACAATACAGATAGGACCGAAATGTTTAGAAAAGATTTTATTTATACTTTGTTCTGCGATGATATTCCAGCTGGACAGCGAGTTTATAGAGTAAACAACACAATTACTGATGATAACATTGAAAATTTATCATTGCAAGGCGAGTTTCAGAATCATCCTTTGTTTGATTTATATGAAGCTAATGATCGCGGTATTATACGACACCGGAAAACGAAAAATGTTATTGGAAATTTAAGAAAAGATGGTTATCTTGGGGTGGTGGTTCGTGGAACTAAAACTGATAAAGTTCATGATAAATCACGTAGGTTTATTTATGAAACTTTTAATGGACAAATACCTTATGGTTTTGTTGTAGACCATCTAAACAAAATTAAATCCAATAATCCTTTAGAATATTTAGATTTAGTTACACCAAAAGAAAACACCAAAAGAGAAGCCGGTTCTGATAGTTCATATTTTAAAAATCCCAAAAGGCCAATTATTTCAATGAATCTAGAAATTGGAGAAAAAAACGAAATTTAAGTCAATAACAGCTGCCGCAAAATATCTTAAAATTCATGCAACTAGAATAAAAGATGTAGCTGATAATATACGAAAATCAACAATTTCAACATCAACATTTGACAGATTTATTTTTAAATATGATGATTAATTGTGTTTCTTAATTCTGTCTTTGTAAGACAGCTGTGGGCAAACATTGAAATATCATCTCGATCAAATTTTAGTGTTATCAATGCGCTATTGATTAAGTTTATTTTTTTCTGCTGTTGTTAGGATAATTTTATCAGAATCACCCTGCGTTACAATAACGTCAACAAAATAAGCACTATAACCTGACAAACATTTTCTAACTGCCTCAGCTAGTTCTTTGTAATTTAATATATTAACTTTCTGATGATATATTACACCAGGAGATTTTGTTTCTGTTCTCATTTTATTATTATAGATTAGATAAAAATATATTATAATATGGACTTAGTTAAGAGACTTGCTGATATATATGCAAGTGATAAAATCGCCAGCGACAAAGTTGCCGACGACACTTTCATCCCTGACGTAATCTGAGACTATAATGAAGATGATATTTTATTTAATAATAACGACGATGAAAATGAAGTAGCTGACGTTGTTGACAAAAAAAAATTACAGCAGACCGACAACTGGACGATATAATGTTAAGTATCATATCGCAAGAAAATAATAAAAAAAATTTTTACTGTTGCCGAGCAACAAATATTTTGGCAGCTTATGAAATCATTTTTTAATATAAAAATAACTGGCCAGCAAAGAAACATTAAATGTGATTTTACTTTTGCTAAAATATTCAATTTGATGCAAGTCGATAATGCAAGAAAATTACACTTAATTTCTTGGTGTCGGCCGGTCTGATGTAAATCTGTACTTGTGAAGTACGAACAAATTTATAAAAACGTGATTTTATAGCAATCGATGAGATCGACAGTGTTGGTACACAGCTGTTAAATTTATCGCTACATCCGCGTCATTTAACTAAAGTTTTGTTGCCGTGCTTCCTAATAACGTTTTCAATAACGAATATATATTGTTCTGCTTTCGGAAGGTTCTTGTTCATCAAAACTACCAGTTATAGGTTCACCCAATAAATCTTTTAACGCATAAGTCACTGGTATTGTTAAAATTACTTTATCAACAACAAATACTTCTTCTCTCCAGTTCGGAGTAAATCCTTTTTCAAATGTTTGTTTCGTCAGAGAAATTCTAACTTTATCACCAACTTTAAATTTATGTCTGCGGTACATGTTTTCGTTTGCTAATATCGGATTTTTAATTGCGTCGTTTGGCGACATTTTTATTGATCTGTTCTTCGTGTTATTATACTCATCAACCATTTTCTGTAAATTGTCAATATATTTATTTGTATTTTTAGCTGTTAAATCGCTCGACGACAACGCTTTTACCTTCATTTCCTGTAAAATATTTTTTATGTTATTTTGTTTCAAAAACTTCTCAAAATTTTTATTAAAAATTCTGCCCCATGATCAGTCCAGATTCTGTTTGGTTTTCGTTCTGTGCTTGGTATCACCTGCGCTAGCGCATCAGTTATCGATGTTCCTGTTTTATCTGAAACAGGTACACTAAACGCATATTTGCTAAAAACATCTATGACATTAAAAAAATATTTCTTCGGAGCCCCGTCACCGCCAATGTTAAACTGAGCAAGATTTGACACATCAACTAAATCTATCTCCTAGATATCATCAACGGCATTTGCTACGATTCTACGTCGCGTAATTATTTTTTAGGTTTGTGTAACTCTAATGCCAGCAATTCTATCACTGACAATTCTTTTTTACCGAGCCCGAGTTTATATTTTGCTCCAATCAAACCCTGTACTAGCTTTCGGTCAACACGCTCTCGCATATATACGGGTTTCATATCGCGAAGTTCGTCTAGCATTAACTTATCGCATTGCTATTGCGTCAACCTGATTGTAAGGATATTGTCCAGGTAATGGCTTATCGTTTTCATCCAACTGTCTGTTCAACGGATTGTATGGTCTAGTTTATTTGTGGCCCAGTAATGTCCAACCGTCTTTTGGTTTCGGCAATATTCTAATTAATTTATGTATATCTATACCTGTTCCAATTATTTCTCTGTAGTTGCATTGTTGACAGTATGTAAACATTTTATTTTGCTCCAGACAGAGATCTCTATGACAATCGCACTCGCATGTCATTATATATTTTATAACTGACAAATGTTTCAGAATTTTTAATATTTATAATATTATTTTCAGATTTCTTATAAATATTTTTCAGATTTCTTATAAATATTTTTCAGATTTCTTACAAAAGTTTTTCACATTTCTTATAAATATTTTTCAGATTTCTTATAAATATTTCTCAGATTTCTTATAAATATTTTTCAGATTTATAAAAAATTTCATTATGAATATTTTTTTAGATGATAATAATATTTTTGTTCTTCAGATTTCTGAAATATTTTTTCAGTCGTCTTCTAAAGTAACCTTGTCAGGGCATCCAGCTCCGGATAATTTCTTTAAAAACATACTTTTTCTTTTTCACACAGATTGCACAAATACTTTTCAGCATTATTCTATTATCTTTTTTTTTCCTCTGTTATTTCAACTTTGTTTTCTGTTTTAGTTTTGCACTTGAGGCAGTATGTTGACATTATATCAAGGAGTTTATACAAAATTAATTGCAATCTCATCATTAGCGTGAGAAGGTTGTTTCTCAAACTGTAAAAAAAATTCTAAAAAATTTAATTTAGAATCGGACATTTGTTTTATAAACATCACGCAATAGTATCCAACTGGTTGAATTTGATTAGACGAATAATTTATTATTTTATATTTTTTGTGGATATATTTTTTAATCAAATCGCTCGGAGGAAGTCCAAATGAATCAAAACAATTATTGCCGTCGCTGAAATTTTGTATATTTATCACACACGAGCCACCAGCTGGTGCATCGCTAAGTTCACCTTTAGAATAAACTCCAAGAAATCCGAAAACGGATTTTAGCTTATCAAGTATATAAAAGTTACTTAGTGCGGCCGTGTTCAAGGCAATGTTAGTCCTCGGCCGATTCCTAGTAGATTTGGCAATAGACTTCCGCTACTCCTGCCAGCAACGGTCCTATAAATCCAATGTTCCTTGTTCGCCGCGACCGCGTCTTTGTTTTTCGTTGTTGTTTTTATTTTTGCTGTTGTCTTTTTTGTTTGGGCATATTATTATTTATCGTTAGACAATTTTCTTTACGCCGTCTCCGGAGACAGCTTTTTTTATTGCACCAGACACTGCGCCAGACGCTGCTACTAATCCTAATGTACCAAGTACTGGCAACATTTTACGTATTAGTGTTTTTGCCATAACAGACAATGCCGGCCCAAAGAAACCACCTTGTTTTGACATTGTTGTTGTTTGTGCAGTCCTCAAATTTAGCAAAAAAAGTTTGCCACGATTATACTTATCTACTTGCTTTTTGGTTAGCATTAATTTCGTTAAAGTACCCAAAGCACCTGCTTTGTCATCATATTTTATTTTTAATGATACCGGCCGTTGTTTAGCAACACCTTGTCGAAGTTTTTTAACTTGACCATCAGTCAGATATATTTCTTTAACAATATATTTTGTCATTATATAACGATTACAGATTAAACGCAAACTTGGACTGACATTTTACCTCCGACAGAGTCATTTGTAACAAATCTCTCGCTGATCACCAACGCATATACGTACAGCTGTGCTGCTAGAGCTGCTCCTAGTGTCCAGGTAATTTCAATATCAGCTGTCAAGTCGACAGCTCTCTCGCTATGTTTACTAACATCAAAATAAAAATATAGATAAAGTGTACGAAATTCCTCTACTGATATCTGAGATCCGTCTCCAACTTCCTGATATTTTTGCACTGCGTCCATAAGGAACATATACGGCCGAGTAATATTTTTATTAGCGTCATCTGCAAAATTGCATTCTATCGCTCGTTCTGGATATTGCTTTGAATGTAGTCTAGCGTATATTCGTCTAACATCAGCATTATCAAATATTGCATTATTTTGTTGTTGGTTACCACGTCGCGCTTGTTGTTCATTTGATGTTGTTGTAACGCACCATGTGTAATCGGTGGTATTTGGAACTGCTGTTTGATATATTTTATGTTGCTGAAAAGAAATTCTGTTTGTGTGTATTTCAAGTATATTATTTAATTCTGCCGTTTTTGTAATTGATGGCGCTATTCGTGGCATCTACAGCGCAAGTTTGTTTGTAACAAATTGTAGATCAGGTCCGCCAGATCGAAGTAGGCAGTCGTTTTGTTCTGCTCGATCTAAGATCAGTGTATGATTAACTCCACGAAATACTTTATTGTAGTTCTTGCGAAATCCAAATATTGTACTTAATGGTAGCATCATTGCAATTTGAAGTGATTCTGCCGCAAGTGCTTTTCTTTTTGCATGACCCTCATTGTAACGTAAATTTCGAAATCCTATTGCATTATTAATCAAATCTAACATTGCAACGCCGTCAGCAACTCCAGCTGGTGGTGTTATACCAAAATTAACACAAACATCATTAAGTGAAACTCTTACTGCGTCTGTATTAGTAGCTGGATCTACTGCGGCTATATTTAAAACAGCTGCATTAGCGATAAGAAAATTTCTTATAATTACAACATCTGCAGCTGCATCAGCACCATGCACAAATGCTGCTTTTGCAATAAATTCTCCAGATACACTTCCAGTTCCAGTATCTTTACACCACGTCATATTAGTTGCAGTTGATCTTGGGTAATCATCAGAAAACGAAATAATATCTAAGATTGTGCTCGCAACTTGTAGGTGACTTGAAATATCTTCCACTGTTTGATTAGCTAGCTGGTATCTAGCACTTTTGAATAAGCTCCAGCCATTATTTTTAAGTGCTATTTCTGCTCCAGCTGCAATTGCGGCAGGTGGATTAGCCATTGTCATGATCTGGCCACCTACTTCCAACATTGCTTTGTGAGGCAGCAGCAATACATCCTCGTCTCGTGTGTTAAATATTCTAACATCAGTTTTATTTGATTCATTAGAATTATCGTCGAGATATTCAACATACTCAAATTATGTTACTGTGTCGTCGGTGTCATAAGGTTCTGCTAAATCAAGATAATTTTTAACAGACATTATTTTAATGTTTACATAACATTTGGTGCTGTTGCCTTAGATATTAATTTTTGTATAATCTGCTCTCCTCGAGATGATAAAAGTTTTTTTTGTTGTGGATGTCATTGCACGTTTAGTTTGCGCTGTTGGGGCGATTTCTGATATAACTTGTTTTATATCCGTAATCTGTGGTGCAGATTGGCCTTTTATTTTATCAGCTAGTTTTTGTCCCACCGCAGTTCCAGCGGCAGATGCAGAAGTTTTTGACGCGTCAAGTGCAACTGGTGCAGCTTTGTGATTCCCGGAGCATTTTCAATAATTTTAGTAAATATATTTCCCAGAAATCCTGCAACTATTTTTCTTCTGTAAACTTTTTATCTCTGTTTCTTGTTATTTTAAGTATGTTGTAGAATTTTACACAGTCACGAAATCGATAGCGAAGCTCTTGTTCGCCTAGGTGTAAATAACAAGTAACAACTTCTTTATTCAAATCCAGTTGTCGTCCAGATTAATCTGTCAATTGCATACTTATTTCTGTTATCTGATTTTCAATGTTTAACGGATAATAAATAACCTGCCGTGAATTAATTTGCATAAGCGAACCTGGTGGAACGTCTAGTGAAAAACTGTATATTGTTTTTCCTTTACTTCCTCAGGTCGAATAAGATCCAGTTGCAATAGAACAATTTATTAATATTGTATTTACGTCAGTTATATTTACTGGCAGATCACCGTCATAGGTTATGGTTTGTTCTGTAATTGATCGATATTGTTTATGAGAAAATCATATCAACGACGCAATACTTGCTGCTGATGAAAAATCGATTAACATATTATTTTTTATTGTTATCCTAGCTCGTAAAGTATTATAATTCGGTGTAAGCGCAAAATTGTCAGCAACACCATTCACTTTTGTTATTAGCTCTTTTATTGTTTTATGTAGATCAGTGATATTATAAGCTCCTTGTGGAATTTTAAATCTTGTCCATGATGTTTGCAGATAAAGGGTAAATTTATCATTGACACCAGCTTTTACATTAGCATAGAATGCCATGCCGTACAGGAAATTAGTCCAATCTCATAAAGTTTTTCAGTATCAAGTTGTATTGGTGGAGAATAATTTGCCGAAAAATTTGCGCTGTCACTAACAGCCGTACTAGAGTCGAGTAATAATGTTGTTGATATTTCTATTTATTATATGTTGTATGCAATTAAGTCGCCGCGATTAAGTCGCGACGTAAAATTTCGTATTTGTCAGATGTCAATAAATTTTCCGATCTCAAATGATCAAGTATATCAATTATCTCATTATCAATTTCAACACCAGCCTCTTTTGACGATATTAATAACATTAATATGCCTATCATTTCTGCTACTGATGTAAATATTTTTACTCCAGTTCCAGTTTTTGTTAACCTTTCAGTAAGTTCATCTTGATTATCAACCAAGCGACTTAATTCAGTCTGTCTGTCAATAGGATATTTTATGTCCTCTGGGACAACCGTATCAGCTTTCATACGTACATCATCTAGATTTTTTGCCTGAGTACCCAAACTATTAGTTTGATGACCGTGCTGTTTATTTTTTATAATACGAATAGCTTTGATAAAAAGATTGGCAATAATACCTTGCCGATATTGTTCAATACTGCTGTGGTAGTTTTCATTTTCCAGTTTTACATCGTCGAGATGTTTCTTACTTTCTTCTTTTATTATTTCTAACTTGCTAATATTTTCTTTGGCATTGTACTCGGCTTTGCTAATATCTCGTACTCTTACAGCTTTAAAATTGTATTTTTCGCTAAAAGTTTCATACTCATAATCTTTTATTTTGTTATTTACATTTTTTAGAGCATTTTTTAAGTTTTGCTCTTCTTGAACATCTAATCCATGCTCTTTTCTAAAATCTTCTCTTTTACCTTCTTCTTCTTTGCTCATCTCCTCCAACAATCTCTCATATTTACATTCTATATAGCCACACTTTTTTTTAATTGGATCAAATAGTGTTACTTCTACTAATCTTTGTTCAAATGCAAGTGGATTATTCAACAGTAGTCTTAGTCAGCTTGTTTATCAGCAGGATTATCAATATGTTTTACAAGGTCTCTGGCTAACTTTAATCTTTCTTCATCAGATCTTCTAATAATTTTTGTAGCAGCTGCTTCTTGTTGTTCTTTAACTATTCCGACTAAACCTTTTTCCTGCAATTTTTTAAGTTCTTCTTCTGATAACGGTTTAGTTTCAGGTTGTTTTCCAAGTAGAACCCCAGTAACAGGTTTAAGAACTGCAGCTGTTGCTTCTGATGAAACTATCTGTCCACGTCGGGCTTGCTGTAATTTTTGCTTAAATTCTGCCTGAGAAAGTTTTTTAAATCTTCTATATGTTTTATATACTTTGCTCGTTTGTCCATATTATATCAAAGATGTTTGATAAAACTTACTGCAGATAGCTGTCAATGCAACAGCGAAACATTGATTTTGGATCGTGTGTAAGTTTATCAGATAAAAAGAAATTATATTTTTCTTTAGTTGCCTGATGATAAAGTTCGATAAATTTATCTGTCGTTACGTCACCGCACTGCTTGTTTGCAATATTTCTAACGTAAACGTTATCCAACCCCGGAAATAATATAAAACAACCAGTATTTCGCCGAATAAATCTGTCAACATTATAAAAACCCTGGGCTAAATAAACAGAATGACATTTTTTATTACGAGACAGTGAAAAATATGATCTTATTTTATTCATCTCCGTCCTGTTTAGCGAAATATCATCAAAAACAACTATTTTGTGTTCGGACGAATCAAGTTGATTAACTGCAATAAGTTCTTCTGGTTGTGTTATAATAAAAAATTTTCACCAGCCTCAAGATCATCACGAAGTTTATTATTATATTCGCTGAGTAATTCGTACTTATCTTGTTGTGGGTTAATGGTGTAAATATAAACTCTACCGTAGTTAAAATTATCGCCCAACAATAAATTCATCAGCAAGTTTGTTTTCCCCGACCCAGTTCTTCCAACAATAAGATAATGACAGTCTGGAAGTTCGTTGTTGTGTTTGTGTTTCACCAGCCGCTCTGTATCAAAATTTAATATCGATGATTTTGCCATTGTTATTATATAATTTTCGTATTTAAAAAATTGTCAGACAATAAATAAATAATGAGCTATTATACAAAATTTGGAACAACATTAGGAGATACGTCGGCTGTAAGTAGAATAACAAATGGCAGCATTGATTTATCAAGTTACCTAAAAAAAATGGCGATACAATGACAGGAAACCTGTCTATGTCAAATCAACGAGTACTAGGTTTAGAAACAGCGTATTCACCAATAAATGTTGCTAATACATAAGCTGTTAGTCATTCACAACTTAAATCCGTCAACGATAATAAATTCGACAATAATAAACTGGATAAATCTGGCGGAACTTTAAGCGGTAACCTAGATATGTCAGGAAAAAAAAATGAGACCGGATATCCACCAGCAAACTTAAATCAAATTCAAACGGTAAGTTATTTGCAGTTGAAGTATGTGGATAATAACAAACTTGATAAAACCGGTGGTACAGTTACAGGTATTTATTAACATGTCCAGTAAAAAAAAATTATTGAGTTCGAAACTGTGTATCCGCCATCATATTTAACACAAGCGGTAAGTTATGCGCAACTAAAATCTGTTGCGATAATAAACTTAACAAAGCCGGCGACACAATGACAGGTAACCTGTCCATGTCAAACTCAAAAATAACTCGATTACCAACAACCTCACCACCAGCTAATGAAACTGATGCTATTAGTTATGCTCAGTTAAAAGTAGCGTTGAATCCATATTTGAGACAATCCGGCGGAGCAATGACAGGCAATATAAACATGAGAAATAATAAAATAATTACGACATATGTTCCAATGAATCATAATGATTTGACATATAAAACGTATGTTGATAATATATCTGGTGGTTTAAAACTAACTAAAAACAATGCTGGGTATATTCCAACACTTTTTAAGGCAACTGACAATCGAGCTGGGTTTGAGGTAAGCGCATCATCGTATTATCCTGACGATTATCCTCATTATAGAGCCTCTGCTGAAGAAACCAACACTCGACCATAATGTTTAAAGAACTACCGCCCAGTTTCTAATCTCCCATTCATGTCAAAAATCTTAGAAAAAGTTGTTCTATCTCAACTTGTATCTCATCTGAATTCAAACAGTCTTTTTAGCAATGTACAGTCTGCATATCGCCCTTGCCACAGTACTGAAACTACTCTTCTGAAAGTAGTCAATGACCTTCTCTCTGCTTTGGATGACGGAAAGATTACAGTCTTCACTCTCCTTGACTTGTCTGCAGCATTTGACACTATAAACCATGATATATTACTTCACCGTCTCCAGCATGTATTTGGCATTCATGATATGGCCTTACTATGGTTCAAGTCCTACTTGGTCAACAGGACACAAATTGTGTCCGCAAATGGAAAACACTCCAGCCCAGTTGATCTATGCTGTGGTGTTCCACACGGGTCTGTTCTTGGACCTGTTCTCTTCATTCTATACACTCATCCACTCTCAAGTGTCATAGATCATCATCCAGTGTCTCACCAATTGTATACTGATGACACCCAAATATACAAATCTAGCCATCCAGCTGAAGTTGAAGCTACCATCCAAGGCGTAGAGGTGCATTTCCGGTGTGAAATCATGGATGACATGTAACAAGCTGCAGATGAATGATGATAAAAGTGAAGCCATCCTGATTACAACACAAAGACTTTCTCATTCACATCCTTTACCTCAGACAATAAATATCAGCAACACCAACATTAAATTCCCACAGTCAGTACGAAACCTCGGTGTCACTCTCGACAGTACTCTCTCGTTGCACCAACATGTCATGAACATATGCAAGGCTGCATATCTTGAGCTGAGACGAATCAGCCCCATTCGCAAGTATCTTTTAGTTGATGCCACTAAAACACTTGTGTGTTCCTTAGTACTTTCACGACTGGACTACTATAACTCAATTCTGTCTGGTTCGTCTTAATATCTACTTCAGAAACTTCAAACAGTTCAAAATACAGCTGCTCGAATCATCCTTAGAGTACCACGATCAGAGCACGCCTCTCCCCTGCTCTGTACCCTACACTGGCTATCCATACGACCCAGAATTAAACACAAAATTTGTTCTCTGTGCTACGTTCCACTGACGGGCTCCAGTCCAACATACCTATCTGACCTCACCCATGTGTACACACCTGCAAGATGATTACGCACCTCTTCTGACACTCGTATTCTCATTATTCCCACTATGAAGATGAAATTATATGGACAACGCTCTTTTGCATACCAGGGCCCAGCAACGTGGAACGAATTGCCCACTGCACTTAGACACAAAGACACAGTGATCTCATTCAAGAGCGCTCTTAAAACGCACCTATTTCAACTGCAAGAACAGATTTAAAGACCTAATAATGTATCCTTGCCTTAAATATTTACAGCATATTTTCTGTTTCTACTTTCGTGGTGTTTGTTTTTAATTTTGTGATCATATCATTATATATGTTTTTTAAGTGTTGTCAAATGTTGTAAAGCGCTTAGAGCTTCTGAAGATCAGGCGCTATACAAAGTCCTCATTATATTATTATTATTATTATTATTATTATTATTATTATTATTATTATTATTATTATTATTATTATGAGTGGACGACAAACGGAGAAGTTGAAAATTTTTGGATCAAAATTAAATGTCCCACTGCAGTTGCTGTTTGGCAATTTCATTTGCGAGGTCGATTAAACCCCAGTGTTGGTCGAATTGAAGGATCAAACGATGATATCAACTGGACACATTATATAACACAAATAACACGTATATTACAACAACACAATATTTTACAATACCGATAGAAAAATCTGTTAACAAGTACTTGTATTTTCTATTTTATGTTGTCGCTGCTAAACATCCGTTTCCAGGACTAACAGCATTTCAAATATACACACTCAATTATCAAATTTAATTTAATGCTATAAAATAATGTCAACACAATTTTTTTAGGCATTGCGAGAGAATTTTATGATAATATTTTTGACCCTAAAATAGATGTTGGAGACGAATCATTAGCGGCACGTGTAATAAATACTAGAAAAAAATTCAATTCCAATAATAAACTCTCCATTGTCAGAAGAAGAAAAAATTTGGTTCGTGTTATGCATATGCGAGGACCACAACTGAAAAAAGCAATAGAAAACTTTGATGTGATAAGCAGATTCTGTCATCCTGATGATTGCATAGAAGAAATAAACAAGTTGAAATCTTGCTAAATGAATATTGATTTTGGAAATTTAGATTTTATAATAAAATCGAACTTAATAAAAGAACGAACTTACGGTGAAAGAGATGATCTAAAAAAATGAGTAAACGATAGCCATGATAGTCTGAACGGACTAGTGGAATCTGGGATAATAGGAATAAAAAGAAACAAGAAGTTATACAATAGTTGTTCAAAGCGAGAAATTTTTAAGTATCTCGGCATGTACTACCACGACAAAGAAACCCTAATTAAAATCGTTACTATGACATCGGATACGGAGTTAATTATCAAAATGTACACAAACGCAATTTTGCCAATGATACGTAAAAAAGACCCAGAATTTGATCAGATAATTGTTGACAGGTCTCTAAAGATAATGAAAAATTTCGATGATAAAATTAGTGATATTAATAATATTGAGCGGGAAAGGTTTCTTAGAGAAGTCGAGCAAGCATATTTGATAGAAAAGCATGATTCTTATTACGACATAGGTGAAGCAAATGATATTCCATTTCCATCGATCAAGCGCTCTAGACAATTGTCATTACGAAATTATTACAGTAAAATCGAGAAAATATTCACAAAACCATATGAAAAAGTAATGTTAAAAGTAGCTTCTGCTATTGGTCTTCTTACAATTGAACTAGATAAGCTTAAAAAATTAATGGTAGCAAATTTCGTGGTCGCACACGCAATCATCAGGCAACATCTTGTTCTCAAAAATTTCACGTCAGATCAAATAAGTTTGGTATTAGGGTATATTGGTGAAACAGAAAACGATTACAGTAATTTGGTGAACGAAAAAAAATTGTACGAACTTGAAGCATTAAACACGATTGATTCATACACTTGGTTAAATAAAAATGAGGTACTAACAGATAAATGGTATTTTTGATACTTCGTCAGATGTTTATGACAAGTTCAGGACTTTTTTAGCTGATCCTAAAAATAATAAATCTCTTGAGTTTCTTGATTCGATTGTTGGTACTAAGACTTTTGTTTTTGTATTAAAAAAATTGTATAATGAAAAAACAGATTGTCAATTTCAATCATATTTCAGAAGATATTCCAAAACAAGATGTTGACATACTAATGCAATATTACAAATTTTATCACAAAATCATCTGGTGTGTAAAACAATGTTATAAGTATTATAGTAGAATACTTCAAGTAATAACATATTTGCCATTGCTAATGACCAGTTCTGGTATAATTTCGAGTGGAGCATCATTAAATCCCTTTTTGTTAATAATATCTGGTGTTCGTGTCTTTCTTTCAACAGCATGTAAGAAAATTGAACCCAGAATTGAGACTGAAAGAAATTCTTGTAAAACAGCTAGTATCACTTATAAACAAATACTTGGTCTAATACGATCTTATTTGCGAGGCGTAAAATATGATATGGACGATTTAATACCTGAGTTTCGTATTATTGACAGTATGCTAACAGATATCCTGCCAGTGAGAGTAAGCAAATATGAAAACAACTATGATACAATGTGGTTATAATACGACAACCTTGAGCCTTCCTTGGAATGTAAAAATACTAGCCATCACCACTCTATACTAAATTCAAGAAAATGATTCACTTACCTTGCTTATACTCCAGCGAATATATCCACAGAAATGACTACAAAGAAGAATCTGGCTGTTTTTAATAGCGTTATAACACCCACACAAAATGTTCCGGAATGTTCTTTGGGATTTCCATTACGTAATTGCTTTGATTTCCATTACGTAATTGCTTGGATTTCCATTACAGTTAGAGATTTATATTACATAATTTTCTAAAACAGTTGGGAATTTATATTACAGTTGGAATTTCCATTACGTAATTTTTCTAAAACAGTTGGGGATTTCTAAAACAGTTGGGGATTTCCATTACGTAATCGTTGGTGATTTACAAAAAAAAATATACATACATCTCTAGATATTGTCCGGTATTTCCAATTGAAAGTATATATGGCAGACTGATATATCGATTCATTGTAATTATTACCTCTTGCAGAGAAACGTGTGAATTCTTACCAGGATAAATGTAATATATACATCAAGAAAGGTAAGTAAAAAAATTAAATTTTATTTGTAATATAATGTCTGTTATAGTAGTAAAAGAAAAGGAGACCCTTCCTCGACAAATATATTTTTGTCACCTTATTCTGAGCTACAGATTTGTGAACGTGATGGGGAAGGGGGATTGGTGAATGAAATGTCAGCGTATAAGTGTTTTGGAGGGAAGTGGAGGTCTTTGATCTAGACTTTCCGTCTTCGTCTACTACTCTCACCACTAGGAAAAGTATACATTCTCTTAACGTCAAGGATATTTTACTGTCTAACAAGAGTCACTCTACTGGCCAAAAATAATTTCCAGGAATCGAAGAAGAGACCTTTCTTCTTCTAACTTCTGTGTGTTAAAGCCATCTGATATTCTTCAGCGATAACAAGATCTTCAACGTTGAGTTTATCCTGGGTGCAAGACCTGCATCATTTGTAAGTAGAACCAAGTAGAAATCATTAGAAGTCTTTTGGTGAAAATCCTATGTCGATATGACCAGCCATTTAATAGTATAAATAAGATTTTCCAGCTGGCGGCTGTAGTGGCTATATTGTTTAACAGATAAGCATCATTCCCATTTGGGACTGATGTTACAGCACTTGCATTCTACTTCCAGAATAGAAAATACAAGTCAAGTTTTGTCGCAAGAAATCGTGTTTATTGTGCATGAGGTTGTTCAATAAAGGCAAATATATTTCTTCTGATTTCGTACACCCAACAAAAAATTACTTTTACTACAAATGTACATAACAATATCGTCATCAGCGCATTACTGCTCTGTATGTATACATTGATTCAGTTCCCAATACGTTCTATACGAATGACTTACTACTTCTAATATTTATTAATTATTCTATATGGATAGTGAACCAAATGTCTAAATGCAAAGCAATCTGTGTAAAGCAACAATAGAAGCATACAGACAGACAGGCAGAAGCGTTGGAGAGAATCATTATTGAAACTATGCTATCAACATACTTTAATGTATCAGACGGGGAGTGAATTTTATCCTTAACTTGGCTAGAACTTGTAGTATTTATATAAAACTGAGATGGGCTAATAGCTATAAACGTCATGCTTTATCAAAGATATGAATCTGGTTCTAGCTGGAGCTTCCGCCTAAAATATTATTTACATATCATTGCCTAGAGATATCCCAACAAAAAGAAGATATCAATAACTTCTCCAAAAACATAAAAGATCCAATAAGAAAAAAAAGAAAAAAAGAACTACAAAACAATATTCCTCAAGTACGATGAGAATGGTTTAATTCTCGTGTACACTAATATAAGAAAATAATTCTACACTATGATGAGCATGTCACAACCTTCGTGAATAATAATATAAAAGAAAACTCCATCTAATTTATGAGTATGAATCTCGGGTTTGCAAAAGAATGAGCGCATCATTTTCCCCAATGTTTGAAGACCAGTGGCCTAGGTTTTAGAAAATGTGCTTTAAAATAGTAGTTTTTGTGGGTTTTTTTTCTCTTAAAGACGAAAAAAATGGAAAAATGCAATTGAAGTGTTGATTCAGAGTCTCTGACAAGTCAAATATTATTCGACTCAGAATATGAATATTTAATAGACTCAATATAGGGAAGGAAGAAATGATATATATATATATATATATATATATATATAT
>JAECUM010094325.1:0-53933 GCA_016617855.1 Megalonaias nervosa | reverse complement strand
ATATATATGCAAATTAGAAAATTAAACTGTATTACTAGAATAACAATGCCATCTTTTTGGGGGAGGAACACAGGTGCAATGCCAGAGTATTACTATCCTAATGTGTTATCCGGCCTCACAGTCTCTACGAATACCTCACAAGGTTTATTATAAGATCCATTTTTCAGAAAATGTTCCTACGACCACCGCAGTTTTTCACTTCTTTAAGATAAACAGTTTACTCATCAACTGTTCGATCGCTCAAGGATCTTTATCTTATGTGGGTGCTGCGTCTAATGTGATTCATTCGAAAACGATTAATGTGCTTCCCGGGTTCATTGATGCAACTCTGGCCTAATCCATTTATATACTATCCCTTGAAAAACACGCCATTTCTAAAATAACGTTAAGGCTGAAAGACCAATCTGGAAATGCCGTAGATAACAACAACGAGAGCATGACGCATTATCTGCATTTGAGGCGTAAGCGTCTTCGGAGATAAAAGTTTCGGATGTGATTCGATCGGGCGTAAACGTCTTTCATGTGTTTTGTTTACTACATTCTATGGGATAATGCTATAAAACCATGAAGCCAAAACGTGCACCGAGACGCAAAATAATCGTTGCCTTTCTATCCACGTTATTAGTTCAGCCTTAACCGGGATAGCAGCAAAAACCTCACCTTCACTCTCAAAGCCGGAGAAGCGCGGAGCCACTGGTGCAGCATCCGCAGCAGGAACTGCTGTACGTAACAATATAGCTACTAAGATTATGGAAAAGCCCTGTTGTGGATCAAACCAGGGAGCCAAGCGTGCTCTGAAAGTAACTGCGGTTAAACGCTAAGCACAATCGTGGCAGACTTTATGTTATTTAGAAAGGAATGCGGGTGCACCAATTAAACCACTGTACACTGCCTGTAGTGCTACAGAGAGATCCGACATTACAAATTTAATCTCTGTATACGGCCTAAAAAGATTATGGTGAAAAATAATGTTATGGTAAAATATATACAACATGTACCCAAGATTTACTCTCGAATATTTACAATTATATGAAGATATATCCATCAGTGTTTCTACGAACGAGTACGAGTATGTCAGACATCAGGATTCAACTATTACCAATCCGAATGCTAGCATTCGAACATCGTTTTTAACAGCACACAAAACTAAGGTATCACTGCAGTGTTCCAGAGATTAAGAGGACGTTACAATACTGCATTTGCACAAGGTTTACTAGAGATAACACAAACCGATATCTGGATTTTTTAACAGGAAATGGTAGACGAATATAATCACACTAAACACAAATAAATAAGAATGACCACCACAGAAGCCAGGCAAAGTGGTTTAAAACAAAAAGTGACAGACTCGTTATATTTTATGTTTCACATTCCACAAATTTAACATAGCAGACCGGGCCAGAATGATCACGCATAAAATTACGCTTGAACAAGTATACATGCCCAAATGGACTAAAGAGGTGTTTGTGGTAGATGAAATTCAAAAACATTACCTGTCACTTACACACTTAAATATGCCACATGAGAACCTATCGAATGTTTTGTTTTTTTTGTTTTTGTTTTTGGGTTTTTTTTGTTTTTTTTATGAGCAGGTACTGCATAAAAGGGACCGGGTATTTCTCAGAATAGTACAGTCATTTCGACCAAATGAAAATATCACTCATCAAATGGATCTGAGTTTCCTAATAAATTTAATTCGTGGATTTCGGCGGCGGCATTGCAGACGCTTGCGTCATAGATTTTGACGTCTTAGATATTTCAATAATTTATCATAAACCGGCTAGCCGAAACTTTTATGGTTGATAATGCCCGGCATTTTTTAGCTAATTTGTCTTATTTTGTCATGTCAAAATACATTAAAACACATATTCAAAATTAATAAATATAATTCGTCCTGTGAGTAAAGTGCATGTGATGCAGTTGAGCTGATCCCACGTTTGTCAGCATGAAGATCTTTAACGAACATTTAGTAGCGAACCAAAGAAAAAATAAACTAAGCAAAGCGTTTGCTAAGCAAACCCGTCTACCATTCTTTTACGATATTAGAGTTATCCAAAATGTTCGTGTACAACTTACATTAGGGGCACATATAATCGCGATACGACAAAACGTCAAGCTGTAGTTTACCGACCCGGACATTTACGTTATAATGTTAAAATCGAGGATGTGTACGAAACCATGTTCTCGGATAGACTTTTATTTGACTTTGGATTATCGTAACACGAGTAATTTTCACATACTTTCAAGAAGAAAGTCATTGGTAAATTCAAAGATGAATCGAATTTGGTACCCATAGCTGAATTTGTCAGTTTGAGATGTAAAATGTAATCGGTTAAATTAGCAGGAGGTGATATCAAAAACAGCACAACAAAAATAAAAATGAATATCATCCCAAAAATCGCTAATGCATAACCATGGTCTGGCAGCGATAGGACTAATAAAAATGTTTCCACGCATCAACACGAATAGACTGAATAATTATAATATATTTCCGTACTAGCTTAACAAAGCGGGTTTATAAACGGTATGTTATGGAAGATGATATTAGAGGATATGATAAATCTCATCTACTGGGTTAGCTCGTTTTCATGTAAACAAATTTTCTGGACAAAAGCGGTTGTCAGGAGTATGATATTTCGAGCGACACACTAAAACAAATATTACCACAGTGGCGGGTAGTTCTCAGAACAGCCATTAAGCTCGGAACAGAAATTGTATTCGGCACAGCCATTGCGATCTGAACCGCCCTCTAACATACTACTCCCATTCAACTTTGGCTCCTACAGCTCTAGAGGTAAGCGAATGTGCAAAACATTTTCTTGCTAGCCGTTCTATGTGATAAAAATATTTCATATACTGAATGTTCCAAACTCGTTCAAAGTATCTAGAACGTCCTAAACATTGTCCATAACTGTGTTCTTCGGATAGAATATGTAGTTTTTAGTTACAATTTATGTTGCTAAATAACGAAGGTGAGAAGTTATGAGAATATCTGTGTGAGTGTGTGTGATTTTGATTTTAAGGTAGCTTTAGCAAATTTTCAGTCATTTCGCTACGATGTCTACAGAATGGGAGTTTATAGTGATGTCTAGCACTAGGGCATCATGCCGCAGACGTGTAGCATGATGTCCTACCCAGTCATATTATCCTCACACCAGGCCGACCAGTCCTAACATTAACCTCTTAATAATGAGCGCCTAGCGAGGCACATATTAGTACTATTTTTTATAAGACTTTTTTATGACTCGGCCGATGTTCGAACCCGCCACCTTCCGCATCCGAGGCGGACGCTCTAAACACTAGACCACCGGAATGAGAAAGTGAACAGTTGAAAAGTTATGAGAACGTCTCTAGAGCCCATAAATTTAAATACAAAATATCCTCGAGTGCCTTCTTCATAACGATATTTAAGGATTGGACAGTTGTTATATTTCATCCCATACTCACCTGCAATGATAGCAAATATGATAATAATTTCTGACAACCAAAATAGAAAATTGCACAATCTAGACACTCCGAAAATTAGAGATGCCTCAGATCTAGATAATAGGAATGTTTGATTGCAGGGCAACATATAAATTCTAATGTAACATGATCCTCATCCATCTACAAGAAATGATCACACATCAGGCTGTATCTTGTGTAGCAGAGGTGATGAACTAGTACTATGAAATAGATAAATCAATACATAATAAACCGAACAATTAGCGGAATATAAATGATGGTACAAATCTGCATCATGCTAAACTACACATTTTAGGGCGGTAGTAAGAATATGCAGCATGTTTAACTTAAAATCAACACTCATAGCGTGTGTGTCCATATATTTGTGTGTATAGTAACCATTATTCAAAATGTATTTTTTCCAGAGGAAATACATTAAAGTCCGGGTCATATAACGAAAGTGAGGAATAGGAAATAACGCAATCTATCTATAGATCTTAGCGTATTCCTTCAGGTAGGTGACATTGAAGTTGATCTATGTATGATTAAACTCAAACTACACCTTGTGTGTTCAAAGTTAAGTTCGATTTGATGTTTTATCTCAATGCTTTTAAAAATTGCCTATTTTGATATCCTCTGATTTCCATAAATTTGATGGGTTTTTTTATTGTAACATTTCACAAGATATCGTGTAACAAACCTGTGCAAGATAATGAAATCTTGTTTGTTTATCTGTATAATTCCCGTTGCAAAATAAATAAATGAATGGTGAACGAGACAAGAGCAAGATGAATCTAAGGTTATCAATATCAATGAGAACTTAACATGACACAAACGCGAAAGATGCTCACGCATTTCACCTTTGAATACAACCTTGATAATGTGCAAGTGAATTTTAAAGCATGCAGAACTTTGAAAGTGGAAGAGTCTCTAAATTCAAGTTAATATTAATTCTCAAACCGTCAGAAAAATTAGAATACAGCCACTTTTAGCGTTGATGTCATTTCATGATACATGCTGGTCTTCATTGAGCCGTAAACTTTCAGTGGCATCAGGGATTTGAGTTTATAACGGTCAGTCAAAATACGAGAGCAAAATGTAACCATTAATGGTGAATCTTACACCTCATTCAAACGATTAATAAATATATTCGAATGTGAAAAATATACCACTTTTATGTATAGGAAAAAAATAATTGTAAAACAAAAAAATGCACTATGACCTATTCGTCCAATCTGATAACCTGAAATTGGGTTAACACAGCATCATATGATGCGGATTGAGCATAGTATATCTCAATAAAACTTAGATATCTATTCAGAAGTAGGCATTTGAGACACTTAAAGAGTCGAAGATATAACAAAACCTTAGGAACGGCGAACATCAATCTATGTAGTACACTAATTTCTTCAACGGGCATCTGTCTTGTCAGGCTTAGTCAGAAAACACAGTTATCAGAAGGAATTTTCCATGCAAATCATGAAAGTAATGGGAACATTAATGGAATGTCTCATTTTGATTTATATGAATACTTGCTAATACATATTCTTTCTTTTCTCGGTAAAACATAATGACTGATTTCAGTTCCTGATACAAGTTTCGTTTAAATTTCTACTAGTCATCATTCTCACCAGACTACTCCTCATGTATTCAGCAGGCGAACATTCGCTGAACGTGTCATCAGAGTTGCCTAAGTTATTTTGTATTTTGTTTATATTTGATGTTTCGTGTATGTATTATCTTCTTTTTGTTGTTTTCTTTCAGTTTATATAGGTGTTTCGGTGCTTTCTCTTCTACTCTTACCAGCTTATCTAAGTCTTTTGGTGCTTTCTCTGTAACCTTTCAGTTATACGTTCTTTTCATCATAGTTGCCTTTTCTTGTTTTATAGTGCGTTTTCCACGAACTGCTTGTCACATAATCACATGATAGAACTATAGATCTTGGTCACGTAACTTAAGGTTTAACTGGCATTGCCCTGAAGATCTTATAGAAGTAGAGGCGATATGATGCCCTCGGTTACAAAGCGATTTTCTCCATGATAATTTCTGCAGTTTGAACATACTGATTAGTATACCTGATGTTCATTTATCAGTGACCATTTTGTTGATGTGGATTGAACAGATGCTGCAATTACCTGAGCATTGAACGTTCTACTGTGACTTAGAACAATGTGGATTGTTTAATAGGATGAGGATGACAAAGAGGCATGTCGTTGTTTTCTTTGGTATTTAACGTTTATTGTTTTCGTGTTGTGGTTTTCTAAGGATTCTTGGATCGGAGAACGGACAATCGGATCTATTTCACACGAAAGCAGAGTGGGATATTTGATCTTGTTTGACACGAGTTTTTTAAAATAAGTATTCAAGGCTGACTGGAATAGTAGACAATAAAGCTATCAATGGGCCATTCTGTGACCATTCAGTGGTTGTACAATGTGTTTCCTGTGTTCTGTCATAACCAACAATTCAACGTGGTTATCTAATGCAAGCCTGATTATATCTTTCCTTGAGATGATGTCTTGGTTATCCATAATAAGTGCACACTGGTCAAGGTAAGCGACTATAATGAGATACAGGTTCTCTATATCACTGAGTGAGGAGCGTGCCATCCGTGTACTCATTTAGTTAGCGTCCAGACATCTAGGAGACTGAAACTAGTTTTGTCTATGTCATACGTGATAAACACCTTCTTCAAATCAGAATCGAAGGAGAAACTCTAGTTGTGGATATGTATAAACATTTAGTTATGTGACATAATGCTGCAACAGACTGTCAGCACTTGTACTGTCCTTTCAAACTTAATAATCTCTGTTTAGATTTATTCCTTTACCATTTATACTTGCTCTTCGCACTTGCAATCTAGCTCTGTCTTGTCTTGACATTCTAGTATTATTTAGCGTGAAAGGACGGGGAATGATATACTGGTATTGATATTTGCTATACTGCCGTGTTCTCAGTTAATGATGTCCGCCGGGAATCTGGAGAAACTATTTGTCACTGACACATGCTTTGTTGAAAAGATATATAACGATTATCTTTATTCTTCAAGAGGGTAAAATACATATTTCCTTGCAATTTATTCAGGTCATAGAGAAGCTTTATTTTGCCAAATACATCGTATAACTGATATTTTCTCAGATGAATATGCAAATTAATATTATTATCTGAAAAACGTTTATAATTTAATTAAACTGACTTTATAGCGTCGTAAGCATCTCTTTAGGCAAATGTATTCTTTCTTTCTCTGTCTTTCGGGATTTCTGTCTCTCCAGTTAATCGTCCGAACTGTCACAACAGCTATAAATAGTCAGATACTCTATAGATTTATGTGTATTAAATATGCAGCAAATCCACATGGAATACTATATTGAGGAAACCTCTTGGAAACGAATAATTGCCGCGTGTTACAATGGTCAATATGCGTGGTCTAATTACATGTGAATTCTATATCTTTATATTCTATAACAATTCCCATACCAACGCATGCATTTTTTTTTATCATCAACATAAATGTCAACAACGTATATGTGTAATTGTATACACAATTGTTGTTGTGTGGAAGGCATACATTGTTAGTTGGCCCTTTAACACTATGCATCATATTTACGTTATAAGGCTTGTAATAATTCTTAGTTAATCTTGTGGCAGTAGTTTATTTCCATGGAAGATGCAAAACCGGCATTTCCATGTTGCATTCCTGAGAAGTTATGCACCTTTCGTGTTGCAATAATCAATGCTCCCTCTCTTTTGATCCTTTATCTTTCTTGGAAATACAACACTGAGTATGACGACTCTGTACATGCCACTGGAGTAATTTAAAAAAAAACAAATATTCAAAACCGTATTATAAATGATTAATCATGTTACATTGTATGATCTGTATCTTGCGTTAAGAAGAATTCATTTTATTCCGAATGCTTTATAGTTGATTATTTGGATTTTATGCTTCACAACGTATGTTGTTGAGGCGAGGCTAGTATTAGAATACAATTTTTCGATCTATATATTTATGATGAATTTATACTAGTAGTACCACGTGACTCGTTGCATTGCGGTATGTGGTGATAAACTAGGGCCTACATAACTTTCTTTAGCTTTATGAATTTACCTAATGCTTCAGTTTCCTCAGGTATATGAACTGTAAACGCTCGACTTGTTTTCTACACAGAAAACAAAATCTCCGAATGCGAGTTATTAGTAATCTGGTGACAGATGGTACCAGACTAGAATTTGTCTATGTCAATTATACCAAGGAAATGTATTCCCACAGTTGCATTAAGCGTCCTCTTGTGAAAAGCCGTTTATAACGTTAATGGATTAGCATGTCAGGGTCATAGAACAAAACATTGTATAAGTAATCATTAATTTCATAGGCAATCAGTTTTTTTTTTTTTTTTCAGGTCACCATTTTCAAAATTGTCAATCTGACAGCACTAGAATTATTTTTGACAAAATTGTTAACAATGAAGTCCTAATGTAAATCGAACATGCTTTGCTAACACTTTCAGGTAACAAAGGAGATGTCGTGCAAAATAAAAATATATTGATATCAATTCATTGTTTCTTGAACTTTTCAGTCAGTATACTAGTTACAGTGGATATTAAATACGTATTAATCTGATCGGTTCACTTTCGTTTTTTGCCAGTTTGCAATCAACTATATGTTAGCACATGGCATGTCCATGAAGAATTGTGTGTTCAGTATATGAGAAGCAAGTTGAAAGAAAAAGAACAACGGCGCAGACTTTTCAAAGCAGGAGCGAGAAATCTTGCAGTTTCTACCAATCCACAAGATAACATAAGTGACATTCAATCCGTATCATTGCGGGGAATAACGCAGTTGTTGGGTATTGCAACTTTTCGGATACGCTTAAATAACATTGACAAAATTGAAACGAGGAATGTTCCATTTCATTACTGTCATATCAAATTCAAGAAGTACTTTAATAGAGTTAAAGAAACAATTGGTGCTAACAAAAAACATATTGATGCCAAAACTGTAAACATAAGTTGAACGTCAGAACCGTAAATAACAAGTCTACAATGTGCGCAACCAATATCTTAACTTGTTAACATTTAGTAGCAAAATTGATTACCGTCGTCGTAGTTTGAGGGAGATAACAATTTTGCTATATAATGCCTTTCAGTGAACTGTACAATGAGACGAAAGCGTTATAATAGCTTTTCCTTAGGTAGTTTATATGTAGCTGCTGTAAGTGGATGACCTTTTACCTGTGGTAAAGAAATGCCATTTAGAACAATATAATCTATGCAGAGGTAAGTTTTGAGAAACTAAATAAAATCTATGTCAATTAATTTTCTGTTTTAAGTATCACATAATTTTATAGCTATCGTACGATTGTCCTTAATCTTTCATTGATTCTATAATTACAATATCAGGAGAGCATTTATTTGTATAGATCATAATGCTTACCTAATGGAATGTGCGAAGCGTGTATGTGTGGCTCCGGGATATACATAGTCTGTGAGTCCTAGTTGTTTTATGTTCCTCAGTCGCTGGAAGTATTTCGTGTTGATGATTTTCACTGCTAAGTGATCAAGGTGAATGACACCATGAACAGGGTCTTGTACTGTCTGCACAAAACAATAATCGTATATCAACATTTCCAACTAACGTGATACATAATTTAATACAAATCAGTTTATTATTAAGATATAAGTGTAATGGACGAACCAATTTTATTAATTGGATTTCAGCGTTCTTCCAAAGTCTCAGATATTGCCCTGTTTTCATTTATATGCAAATATCCTTTTGTCTGTATAAATTGTTCAGACTAAATAATTCCTGACATTGGCCCCGAATAATAATGTATATGGTTCGAAAATCAAATAGCATTCACCATGCATATTCCAAAACAACAATATTCCTTAAGGCCAGGGCAAAATAAACCTTTACATGTATTATTTGCCGTACTTTTCCAGTCCTACACAAGTACTTTTTGGTTGATTTCTTCCTACATCGTCCATTGGAAAAAAAAGTGGATCTTAATAAGTTAATAAGTTGGAATTTGTACAACGAGTATATTAAAGATATTACAAAGATGTATCTTAAGATACAATGTTAAAACACATGTATATTTGATTTAACCATTTTTAAAATAAAATGGTAGCCCTGTCGATAAGTTGGCGTCGTAAACACTAGCTAGAGTAGAACAGTAGGAATCCGACAGGCGCTTGATTGTATTACTGAGACGTAAAGGGCTAAAAGTATGTAAATATATATATATATATATATATATATATATATATATATATATATATATATATATATATATATATATATATATATATATAGCTCATTATCATTGGGTGTGACAATAAAACATATCTGTTTTTTTTTTATTTTCCTTTTGTATGTTTGAATTAGCTTTATCCAAAAATATGTAGAAAATTGTGTTAATCAAAGGATCATGGCATTGCTATGGTCAGTGATTAATACATGAAAAAGGGAAAAGTGCTAGTGTGCATGGATCAAACGATTTCTCGAAACACTTTAAAGACATTTGCACTGCTCACATCTAACTGAAATAAAACACTCATATTAGATGAAAATAATGGTAAATTGTACTTAAAGGTATGTAGTGAGGTCGCAATACCTGACACATATATTCGTACAACCGTTTCATTTTTCCAATGCAGTTTCATTTGTCTTTATACAAGAACATGTTTCCTTAAACAAAACAAATATATCCCCTAGCATATATGTTGATTTCATCAAATAGTGTCATCTATAATTACATAATAAAATGAGCAATATATGTGAGATAGAATTATGTGTTTAAATAACGTGCCACAAGATTAATTCATAAAGGACTTGTTTGCTGTCAGCTTATGTTTTGCAATTAAATACATTTACACTTTTGCCTCAGATCATTTCGATTTCTTTACTTAGTAAAATATACCATATAGGCCTAGTGCTGTGATTATAATGTTCAGTTTGTTTTCGAATCAATGGTCAGGTCCTGTCGATTAAAATATCGCAGACAAAATCTTACTTTCCCCTTTCGGGCCGAGTCCATTTCAATTGTGTATCATATAGCTCGTAGGTAACTGTTATTCACAAAGAACAGAATGCAGGATAACATTGGCTATCGTTTAGCAAACCTGTAAGGAAAAGTCAATGATGGCAATTGAGGCACATATTATCATGAAATAAGCAAATAGAGAAAAGAGCAAAATTAAATGTCTCTTACATATAGCCTACCTCCCTCTCTACATGTACAACTTTTCTACCTCTCTTTCTCTCGACTTACTCTCTCCCCTCCTCTCTCATCACACTCTCTTTCTCTTTCCGCCTATTTCTCTAACTCTCTCTAGCGCGAAAACACACGAATATTGAATATATTCATAACGACAAAATTGCGTTTTAGCAACGAGGGAGATGAAAATATCTGGCATACTTTTAGCAGACGATACTACTCTGCTAAGTTCTACGCTAAATGGATTACAGATAATCTATAACAGAGCTTATCAGAGGTAGAAATTGAAATATAATCCTATAATGAGTATTTGAATGATAGGAGAAAAAAATAAGTATATTTATGAAATGAAATTACTTTGTGATTATGACATTCCTAGAACATCGTCATCAATCCATCAATCGTTCGGGTCATCTTCTCAGAGATAATGATGCAAGTATGTAAATGCCTACAAACATAACAAACAAAGAAGAGAACATATTGCAATATTTATATATAATTAATATAGATAAACATGAGATAAGTCTTTTAGAAGCGCTGCTCGTTTTCGAGGATTCTCATACGAGAACACTATAATTATTTTTAGATAAATCTCAATCCTTCGAAACTTAATACTCAATGATTACATGTAGCTTCAGTAATTATTTATAAAAAAGTAACATTGTATATATTATGTCATAAATATCGTACAAGATCACAGGACTATCACCTTTTCTATTAACACGTGTCTTCCGAATATTCATAACTTGAAAATCGATCGTATCAATGTATAATAGATAAACGGAAGCAGAAAATATAACATGTCTTAGCATTTCGGACTCATCCAAACCAATACCGATGTCAAAATCTCTACCCAGGAGATAATGAGTATATAACTCGTCTGATATATTAACAATGAACATATTCGAGCAAACGTCACAGTGATGAAAGGCTGATGGTAACACAATTATTTAAACAAGCTGACGTAAGTAAGGGGATTGACGATAACTTCATTTATGTCAACACCAACAAGAGAATAAAATGACGTTTTGTCTTTAGTTCTGGCCCTGCCTGCATTTGATAAATATTTCATATCGGGGCTAATAGGATTTCCAACATGTTCGATTTCATTTAAAATGTAACTAGTGTGGTCGCCAAATATTATGTAAGCACTCCCACGTTGTTATTCTCTTCTGGATAAAACTAATGCACAGCTTTTAATAATGTTGCAGGCGAAGTCCTATTTCAGGGAGTATCTGTTACGTATATCAAGCATAATTTGCAAATGGATTGATGTGTTTGTGAACAGAGTTATATCGTCAGTTAGAGCTAAATTTCTAGATAGATTGGACACAACTATTAACCTTAACTTTGCTGATGTCGATCTACAGAAACTGTGTTTTATTTCACAATTAGATCCGTTCAAAATTAAATATAAGGCATACCCAGCTTTTGACGCATTTTTGGGGACATGTATCATGTTTTATCAATGTCCTTACAACAAGCTTTTTTTTAGATAGGGAGAGGAATTGCTATCCTTGTTGGCTAAGAAAATTATATACTAAGACACAATGTCTTCCTTTCCATTTGGAGGTTAGTGAGTTTCTCAATGTATACCTTTTTATGCGATAATGTGTCTTTCCTGAGGAGTTGGGAGTAAAGACTGCTGTAATAATACTAAACTCGCTATGTTCAATGTAATTAGATACGAATAGAAAGAACTCTTTACTTTCTCTGAAAGTCTCGGAAAGAGTTATAATGACATCTGATTTGCATAGGTCAGAAATATGGTTCAGTATAATGTAACATAGATGCGAAACACTGAAGAAAATCCAACTAAATTTTGCATGGAGAGTAGAAGGTTTTCATCAGATATTGCATATAGGATCTTGTACAACATGCTTTGGAATGATTACAGTGGAATCTCGCCTAGATAAAGGAAACGTCTATGTGTAGGTCACATGTGAAGAACATTGACAAAATTTAACCGCATAATATTTTCCTGTGGAATTGTTTCAATTGGATTGTTGACGAAAACACAACTATATTTTTTGTGTGTCTGCGCGCGCGTATGTGTGTGTATTTTTAACGTAGCTTTAACAGTTTTTCAGTCGTATCGCTACGATGTCTGCAATGTGACAGTGTATAGTGATGTCTAGCACTGGGGAATCATGCAGCAGACATGAATAATCTTAGCCCATCCAATCACATTATCCTGACACCAGGACGACCAGTCCTAACAATAACCTCTTAATGCTGAGCGCCAAACAGCTGCTTGTACGAAATTTATATGTCTTTGGTATGACATGGGCGGGGTCCGAACCTGCAACCTCCTGCATCCGAGGCAGACGTTCGGACGCTCCAACGCGGTCACTTGGCCACCGGAGCGGTCTATAATTCTTTTGTATATGATGTGTATACTATATTCAAAATGTATGATTGGAAGACTATCGCAATGATTTATTGTCACGGAAAGTTTTCCACAAAAAATAACATGGAAAATTTATTTGCGATAAGTTTTCATATATTGGAGGGGAGAAAAAATGGAATGAGTATCAGACATCCATTGGAGGCATTCGGTCGATTTTTAACAAATTAATCCATGATCACAAATATATCATGTACAGACCAAGGCATACAAAATGGAGTATGTGCTACTAATGGAAGAAATACTAGCATGATATGGACTGTGTCCCGTGTGCGGGGCAACAAGGAATGGTCGTGCTTTCACATTTCAGCGAATTATCATTTAACATTGGACGACAATGCAAAGCAACTGAGGTAAATTACCTTGCACAAAACATACACTTCAAATGTATTATTTGAAAGCATATGTAATTAGTCATTTATTTGTAATTTGGTAACGCTCGATTTAAACGGATTCATATGTAATTAAACGTTTCGCGTTGTTATGTACTGCATTGCATTTCTGTAGTTTATCTTAAAATCTTCCGAAAATGGAGGAAATGAAATAATCTCTTTAAACCATTGGTTTATGATTATCTGCTTTTATCTAATTTCGTCGGAACAGACGATCCACTAGTTTTTGTTTCTTTAGTTTTCATTGGGCGGGGTGGTTCTTATTCTTGATCGTTTTAAGATTTCTTTTGGTGGTGTTACTGGTTTACATTATCAGATTTTGTGTATGGTTTATTACTTGAAGAACAGAAGCATGACATCAATCTGTCTTGAAATGCTGATATGGATCTAATATTTATAGTTTTGAAATAAATTTAGGCCAACCCTTCCGTCGCCACTATTTTTTACTATACGTTTTAAGTCAATATATCCTGGGGCAGTGATATTATACAAATTAAGCTGAATTTAAATTTTGTATTGAATATATATGCAAACGGGTCAATTGAATAAATGTTTTGTTCTGATGCTACTGTCTAACTCGAATCTATAAGTACCATGGTTATAGTGAAATCCAAGGCCAAATAATGTTATGCTGTCGGTATCCTCATTGCAAGCGATTTGTTCGTGCTGCATGGGGGCAATGAACATCTACTTTGAAATATTTGCGATTTAAATAAAACACTCTTGAATAATACTGCACACAGGGACGATATCCAATCGTACACATACTTCCGTGACAAAGACATACGGAAGAAAGATGCGCACACACACACACACACACACACACACACACACACACACACACACACACACATACACACACATATATTGGTAACTTTGTATGTTGTTGTGTAGGTAAGTAATAGAAGAAGTTACACAATTATGTTAAATTTGACTTACCTCGTTTTATAAATGTTTTACCCTTACGTCGAGAAAGAGTGTCTCTTTGGGTAAGTTTCCAAGTAATAGATAACTAAATGCATACCCAAACCGAACGGAGAGAGCATAAAACTCGATTTGCAGCTAATCTCCTTTACAGTAGTCTCGTAACATGCTTCGACGTGTATTCTTGCATTTTCTTTAATATTTCATTTTTAAACAGGACCACTTGAATTGGTTGAAATAGAATGCAATTCAGAACACTGACAGATCAATATTTGCACGTAAATGTGTAACGACATGCTGTGGAATCTCAAATACTCACTATAAACAGTGAGTGAGGTACATATGCAAACCAATCTGAATGAGCCCATTGACCTAGCTGGAACAATATGCAACGACCTGATAAAATATTGTTACCAGCTTATGTCATAGGTATGTTGCTGTTGTTGTTGTAGGGCATAATGCCATTTTTCAGCACACGATATGCTATACATGGCGGCCAGTATTACTGGTGGAGGAAGAACCCGGGAAAACCCCGGAAAGAACCACCGACCCACGAGAAGCTACTGGCAAGCTTTCTCACATATCTACATTGGGCGAATCCGAGACTCGAACCCACACAGACAGAGGTGAGATGGCAGTGATCCGTAACGGTCATAGGTATGTATCAAATGTATAGATTATTAATATACCATATAGTACAATACTGATGTACTTCAATTGCAAGAGCATAATGGATCAGCAAAATAACAATTAAAAAAAAATGTGGTAAGGTATCTCAAATACGTAAAGGTCTATTTCTGCTCACAAAAATCTAACAATGTAAAACATAACTAACCTGTATATTCAAATTCTATAACAATTCCGTAAATATCTGATTTCATTGTAGTAGTATGTTAAAAGAAGTTTTATATTTTTGTACAATTGTCCAGGTTAATGCATTTTACCACGTCGCCTTAAATGATTTTTTTCATCACATCATTCGCATCGTTAACATAGCGGATCCCATGAAGACAAATGTCATGTGGCGTAGAAGCCTTCAAACCTGATCAGTCAACCAACAAAACTACTGTATTTAGCAGGATACTCAACAAGTGCTGCATGAGCGTATACATTATTTGCAAAAATGATCTCGTGGTCATTACTACAAACACTAACCTGGTAAAACAATTGCTGTGTGACTTGGCTATTCACAAATCTTTTTTTCTCGAGTTTTATGTACAATGTCTTATGCCATTTGTTAGGATTATTGCCTATATTTTTGTTTTATAATATACTTTGTCCGTTTTTTGATAAAGTATCTGGATACTGCTGAAATCGTTGCACGTATTAAAAACGTATTTAATGGTTCTAAAATATTATCTTCCATTTCTTATATTCTTGTATCCATATCATATGGTTTATTTCCTTATCATCTAATCCAAGCATCACTGCCTGATTAAACTCACTTACAGGCTGTAGATCTTTTGCTCGATATCAGCATTTGAAAGGACTTAATACGTGTACATGTAGGCTGCAGATCTTTCTGCTTGAAAGCAGGTTTTTATTATTATTAACAGTGTGCAATATTTGAGAGCAAGTCATGCCTGATCTAATTTGGCTGAGCTGATTCCATTCGTTTCTTGGACTTCGTTTGCATGAATATAGTCGATGTATTTCTGCAAACGTCTGCGATGGAAGGCCTTGGCATTTTCATAGTTTTATATTTGTTCTGCCTGTATATCCCGGTTTACGAACCTGTTCATATTGTTTACAGTGGTCTTCAATTTTCTGGAACACCGTGTGAATCTCAGCCAAAGTTTTATCCTCAATAAGCATCCTGTACAGTTTGGTAATTGTATTTGCAAATCCAGTTGTGACGAGATTATTTTACCGGCGCTGCATGTGCTATAACAGTCGTTGTAGTCGCGTTACTCTCTACATCAAAGCTTACGAGGGATGCAGCAGCGAGTATCAAAATAGCATGTACTATAACACGCACGCGTTCTCGTCAGGATTTCCTCTCGTAAGTGACGTTCCGATTAAATATCTTTCTCCGATTGGTCTCTCTTAGTCCTTTAATGAATACTATGATCACGTGGTATAATTGCTGGACAGGCTGTTCTTGTTCATGTTCAATGCGTTTATGCTCTGCATTCCTAGGGTTTGGCACCACTTTCATTTTCAAACAGACCGATTACTCTTGTACTTTGTTTTACTCTAACGATCACTTTTATCCAAGAACTGTTACTCATACAAGTGCATCCTTGTTGAATAAGAGTCGAGCGCTATTGGTCTTCATAGCTGAGTCAATGTGTGTAAATATGTTCACTGGAAAATATAATCGGGGTGAATTCAGCAGTGAATCTCACTTCGTAGTAGTAACAAAGTTTGGCTGTTGTTGCGCCCCGTGAATACGTCTAATTTCGTCTGATTTATCACATGCCAAGCTGGGCACAATTTAGTAGTAATGCATCAGGATGGCTCCAACGGTTGATTTCTTTGTTGCCTTTGCTTATATTAACATATAAGAAGGTTTGGTATGATTAATTTGAAGAATGTATGCATCGATAAGTGGAATAAAATTATAATCGATGTTAGAGTTCTCTGTCATCCGCTGTCAGCTGGTCTCAAATTTCGGAACTTTTCACTGCGGTAATAATCAAACACTTACATATAATAACACTTCTTAAACATAAACATCAAAAACGGTCAAGTGTCCGTCTTGATAGATGCTTATTCCTTTGAAAGGAATTTCATCTCCGGAGATTAATGATGCTATAGTCGTACATGTGAACAAATCCGTCACGAACACATGTCAATACATTATATATGTTGCAGCAAATTATAATCAGTTATAAACATCGTTATTTGAGCACTTCGGTAATTATGATAAACAAGTATGATCCGGTCTAAGCACATTTATTTTCATCTGCTTCTTTGCGCTAATTTCACAGCATGAAAATGCTCAGACTGGTGGTGAGTGTACCTCTGCGATCTTTTACATTCACGTCTTGTTTCATCTCTGTATCAGCAGTATCGGCGTAGTTTTTGATCAAACGAAACCCGCACACCAAAATTCTCTAATTCTCTAGTTTCGGTTCATTCAAAGAATGTTTTCGTTTTGGTTGCACAACATCTTCGATGTCCACATCGGATAGTCGCAGTCTTTCAGTTACATCTTCAATGATTACAAGGTCGCCCGGTTCGACGTCAACAACAATCCCGCTGTTAGTTATCTATAATGTTTTAATTCACATCAAGGCTAAATTAGGATGTTTGGCGTTCGTAAATTGTACCAGTCATTTCGGATGCTATTAGGCGTTCATTCCAAGCGACAATGTAGAATGTTAAAACCAGCGAGTCAATACTGAACGCAGTAATGCACGCAACACTTTTACAAGATGTCATTCTATTTAAATATCAGGTCGATCTCTAATCTATAACTTTACTGTTAAGGTTTTTTCATGTATATATTCTATGTGCCCGTCATGATTGAACAAGAGGAAACCAAACGTGTGCCAAACAACCATTATATCAAGGAAGATACACGGGTAATGTGAGAGTAAATGACATTAAATTATATGGATACACAGTTGGAGAAAAACCAATAATATTGTCATCGAATTGTGTACATTTGTTATTTGGGTTAACTACATGTACTCCGGTTATGTTTCTGTGTACAGCGTTACCTGGGGGTGGTTTACCTATATAACACCTTATTTCGATGTATTGCGTTCGGTTTGCATCATGCAGCGCGAGCTAAGTGCTTACGATGGGAAAACCGATATACCTCTAGCGCACTGGCCGTGTTGCAAAATAGCCTGCGTACTCATAACGTCACCGTGGTGTTAAATATTACACTACGAAAATGTCTTGTCAGTCCGCGGTCCACTCTACGACGCTTTATCTGCAGCTATAGAGCTGTCTGGTGTGTGGAATGGGTGCAGGCCTGATGGAATGAAGGAGTGACAGAGTGATAGTTATGTTGTATCTTCGAGTATGCATCATACTGAAGGTGTCGTTTTAGCCGTGGTCCTAATTTGAGTTGTGCTATACCCAGTGTGCTGCTGTAGCTAGTGACGTTGGTCCAGAAGAAGAAAAAGGTTATCACGTGGTGAAGGACTAAGTCTTTGGGACCAACTGGTCTGCAGGGAACAAGAGGTTCTACGGATCTTTAAGCAGATCAGGGGGGGCTGCCCATTCGTGGTGGCCCCTTGACCATCCGACAGAGCTTTGGGGCTGAGAACACCTTGCGGATTTAAATTCGGCGACGAAAGATATATGTTCCATTGTTTACATATCATATATCGCTATCTGAGAGAAAACATACCATATATCACTATCTGAGTGAAAACATACCATATATCGCTGTTTGAGCGAAAGAATATCATATATCACTATTTACGTGAAAACGTATCATTTATAGCAATTTGTGTGAAACATTGTTTCATTTGTTTGAGTAATCGTTGTATTATTATTTGTGTGGAATCACATTTTTGTAGTCGTTAATATTTCTTTCTTATCTTGTTTAATTTTTGTCAGTTCTTTTCTCCGTTTAAATTATAATTTGTTCCAGTTATGAATTGTTTATTTATATCAATAATCTAACTCTCAGTGCGCATCATTGTGTCAAATATCCAATATTTGGATAGTTTGCGCAAGAGTTGGATATAGATTTTTCTTCTACCTCCACATCAGCCATAAATAAATATCGTATTTTTGTTTGCCTTTTTAGTGTCTTCATTGTAATCTGACCCCAACCAGGTTGATTTTGTTACAAATATACAACCTGAGAGTATATACTCCTGCGGAAGCACTGCTTTCCTAACAGCTGTTAATGGCGTCACAGCTGAATTTATTTCAATCATCGAGAAAATACTAAATGTGTCTCACAGGATATTCAATTTAAACCCTCCAAGTCCTGGACGCGAAATTTCTTTATTTTCGTGAATATATTTTGCCATCCGATAACTGTTCTCAACGACTGCAGGTTTATGTTAACAATGTAATTGTGAGATTCAATCGAGATGACTTATCTGTGTCCGGGCTCATATTGACATAAGTAGTATAGTGGGATACCGTAGGGTCACGTAGACTTCTATGTTAAAAAGGTGGTTTATACTAAAGGGTCAAACGGGAAGTTAAGATGGTTGGACAATATAGAGTAAATGGGAATTTTGCAGGGGTGATGTAACGGTACTGGTCATTTGGGAAAAGTGGCAACAATGTTGCAAGTGGCCTAACTGAAATCGAGCAATTAATTATTAACAGTGTTGCAAGTGGCTGGCCTGACCTACTGTAGGTATTTATGGACAAACAAAATATAGACATGTATGTACACATACATATACACATGCACAAACAAACAAACAAACACGTACACAACATAAAGTTTCGCATAGTGTAGAGATCTTTTCGAGGCAATGGAGTGGGCCTAAAAAGGGCCATTGTGTTTTTGTTAACACTATAGTGTTAACATACAGAGTATTGCACCGGTCTTCTTCTCCTCGAACTTCGTCTAACATCTGGACCGTATATCAAGGTTCGCTGCAGACAGCCTTGCCTCTCCACATAAATCCTTTGTTTCCAAATAGTAGTATCTGTGAGCTTGATGATATCACATTATGATGTCACATACATGGGTAAGTTAGCTCTGAACAGCATCGACGACATAAAGGTAAATGACTCTACGTTAGCCCACATCTTGTCACGAACACAGATACATTGAATGAGACAGGTTATGAGTGTTTATAGTTTAATAGTGGATAAAATCGGACTGACATCTTTCACTGATCCGAAAGCGATTTACAAAATATAAGCAGAGCACGGAAACCCCCTTCCAATCATAAGAGAGTTGTGTTTCACGTCGTGTTCCCTACATAGGTGCCCAAGCGTCTGTACGCAGTGAATCGATGCACCAGAGTTTGAAAATGAATGAAACCATATATATATATATATATATATATATATATATATATATATATATATATATATATATATATATATATATATATATATATATATATATATATATATATATATATATACAGGGTCTACGGTGACTACAATTTAGTCATTTACACCTTTGCAATCAAGCGGAAACGATCGCAAGATTTCATTCAGAAAGGAGAAAATGTAAGAGACAGAAACGTGACATATCGCCTCGCACACAAGCTTAAGTCTTAGCTTCTAAACCCTGACTTGACGAAAGACAAGAGCGAGTGCATTGTTCAGCTTGGCAACGAACTTTTGTCAGTCCTTCGACTTACCAACAACATCTCATGACGCGAGGTTCACAGCGGAAATGTTCTTGTCAACTGCTGAGATTATTCCCTACTTGTGGACAAGGCATATGCACCAATAATACAAAGGCACGCATTTGTCGAGGAATGAAACGATGTGACATTTATCACCAAGTTGTGCACTTGGATCATGATAGCTACATTCAAAAATGCCAGTCGAAATTGGAGGACGAGGACAAGAAGAAAGGTAATTTCATTTTTTCCGATTTCGAATACATGCAAGAGACCGACATTTGCATTCCTAATTTCTGCGTGGCTTGTAGAGCGTGCGAAAAGTGCAACCAACAATCTATCTTTTGTCATTGCCCTAACTGTAGCAAGATTCCTGGAGGACGTGAACAAATATTTCGAGGACATAACAAGCTAACCGCTTTTGCCCGATGGATCCTATATCCAATCGATGAGACGTGGAATCAAGAGGATATCGAACGTTGCCGAGATTGTCATCGCTATGCCATGGTGTTGGTTCACAATTTCTAGGGATACGATGGAGAATTTCTTTTGAGATACTATACAGAACAAGGCGCCGAATGCCCTAAAGTGACCTTAAACGGTACCCAAATTATTTCCATGTCAGTCGGACTAGTAGAGTTTAGAGATTATGTGAGTTACTTGGCCACTCCTTTGACTCAAATGCCCAAAACGTTTGGAATGACAAAAATGGCCAAAGGATATTTCATGCATTTTTTTCGTTACTGAAGTCAATCTGCACGCTGATCTGCCACATTTGCCTGATGCTCACTACTCAGACCCCGACAACATGCGCGCCGAACAACGAGAAGCTTCCTACACTTAGTACTACTCTCACGCATCGGACCCCTTTGACTTAAGAAATGTTAAAGTATTGTGGATCCGATGTAGACATTTTACAGCATTGTTGTGGTACATTTCCAGAACTGTTCATGGAGCACGAAGGGATCAGTCGTTTGACAGAAACTTGTATAATTGCCAAAGAGTGCTTCATGGTGTACCGCAAACGATTCGTGTCCTAAAACACCCTGGCTGTCATATTCCCTCAAATTACAAACTTTGTCGAACGTCGATACTCGGTCAATGTTCTAAGCCGGTTGCATTAATTGTGCGTAAAGGAAGACAAATGGATCCAACATGCTCAAAACGGAGGAGGGCAGAAGACCATTGGAGCGTTTTTGGTGGATGGGTGGGACTTAGAAGACCCTAATATTGTGTACGAGTTTAACAGATGCTTTGATCACAGATGTCCATCCTGTTACCGTCAACGGGACACTAAAGATCAGTTATTAAAACGTACCAAGGAAGACTTGTACATAGACACTTGTCAACGGCGATTAAACTTTGAACAGCAATGATAACAAGAAGCTGAAATGTGCGAACACGACTACGACCACCGTTTGAAAACCATTGCCGAATTTAAACGCATTGTGGAAAGTTACAAGCTGGTGGACCCTTTCGACCAACGAGATAGTTTGTTTGGAGTGTTTGGAGGACGAATGCCACATGTTTGCTGTATCACGCGGAAGAGGAAAAAGAAGAAGAAATCAAATACGTGGACGTGTTTTCGCTTCATCCTTATGTGTGCAAATAGTACCACTTTCCTGCAGGGCACCCACAATTGCTGACGGAACACATCGACGTGGACGACATTCGACAATACGAAGGAGCGAGTAAATGTAAAATCTTGCCTCCCACAGGTCTGTACCGTCCCGTTTTACCTTACCATTATCAAGGAAAACTGATGTTTCCTTTGTGTTGCACTTGTGCCGAAACATGTAACCAGGACCAACCTTGTCATCACACTCAGGAAGTACGCGCATTGACGGGAACGGGGGTCCGCGTGGAATAGTTTCGAGCTCTGGAACTGGGATACCAACTGTTAGAAGTGTACGAAATGTATCACTTTCCCAAGACAGAACATTACCCAAAGAGCGACGACAATCAGAAATGTATTTTGTTCCGGCTACGTGGATGTCTTATTGAAACTCAAGCATAAAGGGAGTGTCTATCCTTCCTTGGCGACAAAACTCTGAAGACCAAAAGAAATTCAAAGAGGATTACTTCTCCAATGAGGGCATTACGTTAGTTCACGCCGAGAGAAACTAAGGAAGACGTTCGTTTGCTAAAGTCATGAATTGTTTGTGGGTAAAATGGCACAACGACCGTGTTTATTCAAGACGGAGTACTTGTCAGAACCTTCCTGCTACTTCCAGATGATTCAAGACTGTTGCTTCTAAACTCAGCGCCCTGTTGATCATCATTACTCTGATATCAAAGGAGACCGTGTAGTAGCCTGGAAGGACGAGCATCCTGAAGCCAAGGTTATATGTTTTGCTGCCGGTGCTTCAAAATATTACGGTTACGAATACCTGGACAACTGAGGAAGAGTGCACACCGAGTGAAAAGTAAAAGGAGTGACTCTAAATCATCGAAAGAGTCAAATGGCGAATTTAGCGTTGCAGTCTGGAGATGATCAACAATTTAGGGTGACCACCTACGAATCGCACAAAATTGTACTTTTACCCACTCACCTAATCGTCAGTCGACCCTTGGAAAACCTATCACAAATCGTGTACCAGAAGCGAATGCGGCTTCCCAATCACTTAACTGTACCGTACGGACACGCTGATATTGGCAAGTATATAAGTGGGAACCATACATGACCACCACTTCATTGTGACTACAAACGCTAAGCTAAAAGGATTGGTCGTTTCACACAGATACAAGCCAATGAGTGATTCAAGTTCGGTGATGAAAAACTGGAGTGTGATGCTGTGCCTTGCGATTGTGGTGATGCTGTACGCTGTGACATCAGCGACTCAGCACGATATCGGAACGTTGTTATTACTACGTCAACCATAGAAACTGATGCTGTGCGTGCCGAATCTTCTGGAGGCGAAAGTGAAGCCACTCGTTAAAGTACACGTCGCCTCTTTACTTGCGTCCATAATAAAGGTGATACCGTGCAGCTACCACACTACGGAATTCACCTACACCTGAGCAAACTACTTCATGTATTGCCACCGCCTCATCAAAATGAACCTGTCAAAGAAGAACACTCGTTGCTTGTGCGATTGTCTGGTTACTGTGACTTTGAAAGTCGATTCCAAACGTTTGAATGAAAGTGGTCAAAATATCTAGGAGGACCTAACTCCGAAGAAGTAGCCAGAGCTGGATATATCTACTTGGGGTAAGGAGATAAAGTCAGGTGCTTTAGTTGCGGTGTGTCATTCCACGAGTGGGAACAAAGACTCAGCTTACCTGGAACATGATCGATGGTCTACGCACTGTCACTAACCACCTTTAGTAGAACCTAATTAATTGAAGTGTCTACGCCAAGTTTGCATACCTTGTTGTTTAATAAACCCTATTGACTAGGAGTCAAACGTTGGACAACACCATTGACTCATTAGAGTCAAGTATTTATACTCAATTTCAAAAGTAATGTTCAATAATTGTCAAACAAATTGCAAGATAAGATCTACAATGAAGTTTGGATCGGACTTGCAAGAGCAAAATCTCAATTTGTGACTGTAGAACTCTTGTTTCGAGAAATTCAAAAGAGGAGTCCGAAAATAGTGAACAGACTCATTAGATGTCTCAGGGTCAAGACTTTATTCTCTAGATTATTCATGTATAGAACGTTCACATCAGAGAATTTTATTACCATTCTTGACAATTACCCTGAATAGCAGCGGGCAGAAATTAATCTCTACCTCGATCAAATTATCTCAGATACAAAATGTTGAATAACTAACGACATTCAGAAGTCACCCGATGTTGGTATAAGAACTTGCTGACATGCCACGACCTTTATAAGAAGTGATACAACAGATTCCTTGGAACAAAGTCAACGACACTATTCAGACATTGGATGATGACCAAACCTTTTTACAGGAAGTGTTTATTTTCATATGGGACTTTATGTGGTGTGTGTGTGTGTGTGTGTGTGTGTGTGTGTGTGTGTGTGTGTGTGTGTGTGTGTGTGTGTGTGTGTGTGTGTGTGTGTGTGTGTGTGTGTATCAGTAACAAATTTATGGGATGTAGTTTACCAGCAGATTCCTTGTGGATTATTTACGAACAGTACCTTCAAAGACATTACTTTAACTCCTTTAAATGCTTACGACAGACTCGCTCTGTTAAAAGCGTTGCGCTATCATTTCCAGACTTATCAACCTCTGCTTGAAGAAAAATTTCTTCGTGACATTTTAGCCACGGAGGATGATTACGAATATGTGTCTATAGCTTGTTGGTTACACTCTCACTGGAAAGGTGTATGTGAATGTAAATGTCTTGGACACAAAAAGTGACTGAGTATGCCAAAGATGTGTGTGAACCCTCCAGTAAAAATTTTGACATTTAAACATATGTTAACAACAGTGCCAGAAGATGAAGAACCTATCACAGAGGAAAACCACCAAATTTAATGCAGCTATAGTAGCAGTGCCGTCGTTGATATTGACACGAACGAAAAGTCATTTCAGGAGGAAACATTGCAGATTGTGCAACGTGTAAAGTCTCCAAAAACATTTCAGATAGTCCCTAGACATGTTTGGGCACCACACATTCGGCTACAAGGGTTACAATGACTTGTTTCTAAAACACTTCGATCGTTTTGATTTGTATTTTATCGTTTTACTTAACCATTTGGCTCTTATGTGTTTTTGTAATCCGCGTTCAACACTGAATAAACGTGTCCTGCAAAAGTATAAAATCTCCTGTCTTTCTCTGTTAGGTTGAAAAAATATTGAATACCTTTGCTACGGATACATTTGGCTCTTCTGCCGCGTCCTCCACTTTCAAAGTCATCAACGAAACGTTACATTTTTCGAGTTGGGATGCACTGGATCTTCGCAATCCTTTTAGCATGTTGATTGCTGAACCGAGTGGGTCCGGCAAAACCGAAATTTTCAAACATTTAATCGAGTACAAAACCCATTTGATCGATCGCCCACCCCAGCACATCGTGTGGTGCTACAGTGAGTGGTAATCGGCTTACATTCTCCTTCGAGAAAGCGAAGGATAACCCATCACCTTTTTAGAAGGCATACCTCGCAAAGACGACACGATCGTGTCTTACACCAGACAAAAGCATCTGCTCATCTTCGACGACATGCTAGAAGAAGACAAAGAATAAATTAAACTCTGGTTTGCACGCAAAGGACACTATCGTAAAGTCAGTCTCATTTACATTACTCAAAAATTTGTTTCAACAAAGGAAAACCCATCGCACCATTAGTCAAAATGTTCATTAGGTGGTGCTGTTTAAACGTCCCATGGATAAGTCTCAAGTGCGAGTATTAGCCAATTAGTTAGGAACTCCTTGGCTGACTAATGCGTACTGCGACGCCAATCAAACACAACACGCCTATTTATTCGTCGATTTAAAACCAACCACACCCGATCACTTTCGATTTCGCACCCATCTGTTTTACGTCTGGTGCCAAGACGGAGGGCTCGTCGTTTGCATGTCCCTGTCGGTGTGAAAAAACTATATAAACCTCCGACACTTCTGGTCTGTCTCACAAATCGTTAACATGACTTCTCTTCAATCCCATCTTCCAGCCAAACTGATTCGTGCCGTATACGGTCGCGGAAAAAATCCATAAGTGCTGGCTCGCGTCTTAGAAGCCAGTCTGAAATTGGTATTACCATGGTCAAATACTTCAAGGCATCAATCACATTCCTCACCAAACCAAACGCTTTCCTGACAAATATAAAGTAGCCTTGTCGCAACTCGTAGATCCCAGAATCGACACTCAAACCAAAACAGCAATTCATTGTGAAACCTGGAGGAAGTGGGTCTCTAGGTAGTGTCTTCAATCGCTCCCTCTTAAAATGGAATCCTAATGTCTCAGCAGCAAGCACTAAAAAGAGAAAAGCCTCTCCCAACCAAAAAAGTTCCAAGAAGAAGAAGAGTAGTGGTGGAAAGACTAGGTCACATTGTGACGGAATTATGCACATTTATTATTTGAAACAAATACATTGCATTCAGATTTCTTGTCAGTGTACAGCGTTACCTGAGGGTGGTTTATCTATATCACACCTTATTTCCATGTAATGAGTTAGTCATAAGTGGTGTATTGATTATTCGTGCTAAATGTTTCGGGTTTTCTTAGTACAGATTTTTGTTTCGTTCAGCCATACAGCCACAAGATACAAGTGTGCCGCTAAAGGAAAGCATTAGTTCTGTGAGGTAGAGACTAACATAATAATCTCAAGGACCATCTGAACTAGGCAATGACAGGAGAATAGTTAATGACGCCTTATAATTTTAAATATGTGCACAGCTGTACAAGACATATGCTATTGTTTGTAGATTAATTAAGCAGAAACAAACAACACAATGAAAAGAAACAAACATGAGATAATTTACAAATAGGATGTAAACCTAATTTTATCAGATAACTTAAGATTATTTGTTGTTTCATAATTCCAAACGATTTGTATACTCTTAAGAAATGGGGTGTCAATACGTGTTTAAAGGAACTATATATCATGAAAAAGATACAGTAACAGGAATAGTGCATAGTGAGACTGGATCTTTAAAAACTAATTCCCGGTGGTGGTTTAACACTTCCCTTGAGATGAACTTTTAGATTGTATTTCTAGGAATAAAACAATCAGGGATTAGGCATATCACTAATAACACCAACTCAGAGCTTCGTTTCATGTATATGTATATATACAGCATGTAACGCAGGTGGTTCGTTATAATTAATATCAATATTAAATTTTAAAATTTGGAGATTGTGTTCTTGCAAACAAAAAGTATACTAGACTCAAACTTCTCCTGCCTCTTCAAGTTCTCCATGGAACAAAATATCCTTCATGTACAGACGGTCGAAGGACGTTTTGAAATCTGATATTGGTAATTTTATTAGTACACGAGTAAATCATAAATTAAATATTAAGAAGATACACTCTGAAATATAAAGCCTTCAGGCACGTTGAACCTAAAAGGTATGCAAGCAAAACTTGACAGTACAAAAACGGGGCAATATATACTGCAATCTAGGTTAAAGCAAACAAAACTTGACACTACAAACATGGGGCAACATATATTGCCATCTAGGTTAATTTTAGCCTGAATGGAAATGCTATTAATAACTAGGTCGAACTCATTGCAGAAAATCGAGCTGACTAGTTTTCTGAAAAGACGATTCTCAAGCAATATACCTTATTTTTTTATTTTTTTTTTTTTCTTCTCCCACTTGGAATATTTGTAGCTATCCTTGCAATGAATCGATACTATTCATGTATGGCCTATGACGCAAATATTATGCTCTAGGCTAAAGACCTAGCTTCATGTACTGATAATTGTGTACATAAATCCTAATAGATTAATCCTAAGTGTTATTTTTAATATATGAGAATGAGGTTCTTAATTTCAAAAAGGACTACTATTCCTTCTAAGTAAATCCTTGTTTTATCTTTCCTACAAGTCCAACTATTGACTTTAACCTATGTTTGTATCCGATGTTTGCAGTATGTTTCACAGGTAAGATGATTGAGCTATGGTAAAGCTCTTTCTCATTACAGTAAGAAAACATGAACAAGCATTTAATACTTGACAATGGTTTCCGTTTAATATAAGTTGTTTGTAAGTTCATTTAATACCGTACAACTTAAAACTGACTTTTCTCGAAAACTCAGTGGGTGGTCAAAATTAAAGCAACTTATCACTGTTGACTTATATATAGCCAGTATATATGCTGGATTTTGTATCTCGTTTAGTCACTGGAACGTATGGTGAATTCCAGTTACCTTTCCTACATTCTGTAAAATCAATACATATTAATTTTTGTTTTTTAAACACTCCCTTTGCCGAGGATCAACTGTGGAGAATCTTCAAAATCAATGTCATGACATATTTTATTTTATTTTTAAATCGGGAAACATATTTTCATATTCATACAATAGCTAATTTAGTTCACTCATATCCTGTGCTTGCAGATGTGAACATTTTGGTCCAGATTGTTTTGTATTCCCTAATTTCGAAGCGTTGTTTACCTCCTCGCTGTGTCGGGTAAATAGCAATGATTTGATTGAATAACAGCCTTGTTTCTATGAGCATACTCATTTATCATATTTTTGTGACAGACTTGTTTCTGTTTCCGCGGCACATAGGTATTACTAGTATAAATTATGTCATAAACGTTCTTTTAATCGCATAAGAACCATACAATTTAGCCTGAAGAAGATTTTAAGCTGTAAGCAGGATACCTAGAACATTATCACCAGGATGAAAATTCATTTCCTGTGTATTTCTCACATCTCTTAATGTTATGTTTGACTGAGTAGAGTGAATATTGGTTCTTGGTACATTGCAAGCCTCCGACAACTTATATTTGTAATCAGTCCCATAGTCAAGAAACTTAATCTTTAATTTTTTTATTTTCAAAGAACTTTACTTCTAATAACTTCAATGGTCCACTGATACTATGTCCAAAACACTGTCCTATATGATTAAAATCAAACGATTCTTAAACTACTTCCATAACAGCAGAAAACAGCAAAGGGACTCATTCATCCCAACTATTTCTTGTTTCAAACAAATATGGCTGAATCATGTTCTTCAAAGTAAGCTGAAACCTTTTCAAAGCCAATTGCTTCTTCGGATTACAGGCAAATGAGCTCAACTGTTGAATGCCTAATTCATGAAAATCGTTTTAGAAAATCCAAGCATACCATTTGATCCTTGATAAGACTGGAATGATTTGGGGAGACCAATGCATGTAAACAAACTTTACCAAAGAGTTTCCAATGGAATCCCCTCGGAAAATCTTGTTGACTCCCTTGACCTTAGTTAGGAGACATACACGCTCTACCATTACTCTGCCATGGTTTAATCAGTCTCATTTCCTTCTAGTTTTCCAGCTATTTTAGTTTTATGGGCTAGATTAAGAATTGTCTATCGATATATCCTCGGAATGACAACATGATAGCTCATGGCCACACTTCACCAATGGGTACCTCATATGGTCTCCCTTTTTTCATAAGTAATAGTAATTACAACATAAAAGGTGGTTCCTGTGGGGCTTTAGTTTCACTAATAGACCTCTGAATTAAACAAGATATCTCACTATCTTGCTCTTGATCTAAAATGAGTCATTCTCTTTTTGTACCCATGATTAAAATGAACAGAAAGAACAATAAAAAGTGGATCAGTATAATCAACATATGTTGAGTGACTAATAGTAAGAACAAAGGCGACCTCATCAATGATATTAATAAATGTGTCCGTTATCGGAATACTTTCCTTATCAAAATAATTCTCACGACTTATCTTTGCATCCCTTTAGTAACTAAACAAATCAGGGATTTCGCTATCAATAGGATCAATGTTTAGACCCAAACTTGGCTTGTCAACTACTAGTGAATTAACTACAACCTTAGCTACGACCTGACCGTTGCCTAATTATTAATTGATACATTATTCAGGTAACGAAGTTATTGATCCAACTGTCATAGGACGGGAAATTGTTTTATATGCCAAATTGACCGCAATGAAAGGAACACCAACATGCCGGACACTGATCTGAATAACAAACACCTTTACCAGACGCAGACCTCACAGTTCAAGGTAAAGTATCCGATAACTTGAGTCCCTTACTATTTTACTATGGATGGCCTTGGCAGAATCACTGAGAGTGACATAAAACCTTCTGACAGGAATGGCGCACAGGAAAAAACTAGATAAAAATAAAGGATACGTGAAGGAGAAATGGGGTGGGGTGTGAATTAGAGATGGTTAATAAGTCTAATTTTTAACATTTTGAAATCTCCATCTCTTAGAAGAAGTAGCTAATACTTTCTGAATATATTTTCAATCATATGCATAATTAACTGGACGATGCATGATTTAACATGAAATAACTATAACATTTTAGAAGTACAATATAATGTATAAATTTAGCCTTCAATTACTTTAAATAGAAATTGTGCATCTAACAAAATATGTTTTTAGACCGGCATCAAATGTGTAAGCATGTTTGTTTAATAACGTTTTCTGGATATGTTGAGATAATTTAAGAAATATATATTATAATAACTTTAATTTCCCCCGCATTTCAAGAAATACTTGACCTAACAAGTCATACAAAAATCCATTACTATTATTTAAGAGTTAAGTCTAAACAAACCATGCATTAGTATTGTTATCTACAACATAAATATCAATTTTAGAATTGAAAATAAATTTTAGTTGGGTCACTTAAAGGATAGACAATTTCAGCAACGTTTCTTGCTAGCAATATATTGATGAGACAGGCTAAATTTGTTTGATTTCAAACGAGTTCTTCTGTTACTTTTATTGTTGAAAATGTAGCAGCTATATACATTACAAATGGGAAACAAGTGAAAATAAACGGTTATAGTATAAATCGTAGAGTAACTAATAAATGACAAAAATGACAATATTTTAATTTTCTATTTGTTACGTCTCTACTCGTGGGTGTCGATGGCAACATATACATTGTATTAAGTAGAGCCGACCGTGAGAGAGAGAGAGAGAAAGACAGACAGACAGACAGAGAGAGAGAGAGAGAGAGAGAGAGAGAGAGAGAGCATATTTAGACATTTACTATCGAAGAACATAAAATTGATTTTCTATTATATCAGATCTTACAAAGTCCTCAAACCTTGCAAGCTTGTGTTAAGTACGGTATAATATTCAGTAAAAACATTTCAGGTCAAAATAAATAGACAAAAGCAAATTGTGTGTACGCTTTCTAAGTAAGTGTATACATTTATGACCGATATATTATATATATATATATATATATATATATATATATATATATATATATATATATATATATATATATATATATATATATATATATATATATATTAGGTATGTTTACTTGTATTTATTTACATCAATTTACTCATTTTTCTAATTTAAAATTGCACGTGTCATCCTTTTCTTTTTGAACAAAACACAATATTGTTTGTTTTCTCTATATTGAGTGTATGTTTCTAGTTATTATCATATCTACTAAACGTATCAAGAATATATTGCATTATGAGACAAAAAACATTGCATTTTTCATAGTTTAAAAAAAATTATGTTAGTATGGTACAGCATAATGTATACACATATTTGCTAATAAATTAATAATATAAGACATTTGGGATCAGGGAAAAATAAAGATTTACTTTTGACACGACACTATGACTAACGAATACGTTACAACTTAGAGACATCTTGTAACCCAATTACTCGGAGAAAATAAAAGGTAATGACTCCAGTTACTCATTATTTAATGGATGTTCCATTCTAATGAAAGGGGATAAATTTCCCGCATTGGTTTACTATATCTTTTAGTTCACAGGCCGAATACAACTTTTAAAAAGTGTCACATTCGTTCATTTGAGTCACTAACTCTGATACAACCGATGATAAATCTGACGATGGATATTCACAATGTTTGAGGTAATTTTGGGCCTGGCGTGTATCATATAGTGAAATATGAGCAGTACCTATTAAGCTCATTATTACACGGTTCTGTTAATCAGATCACTACGTGACTCTCCCGTGTAAAGTTTGCTTCTGGAGGAACATATTTTCGCTACGTCTGGTCCTCATTAATGCCAGTCACTAATTAGTGTCGATAAATCTTTCTTAAAATTTACAGTAATGTGAAACTTCCATTCTCTAGGTTGTTCTTACTGTATAAAACAGCTTCTTGCCCTCGTAAATACTGTACATACATACGAATCAGTCGTGTTGATTGATGTCATTTAAAATGGTAGTATTTGGCAAGTAAAGTGAATTGTTTCTTCTGATAAAGTGTATGTCTCAGCTGTATGGATTCGGTGTGCACTACTGTATTGACTCTATTCATGTAAAGTCCAGTGAATAGCAACATCCAGCTTATGAACTGAGAACAACGCACTATGTGCTGAGTGTGGTTAAGGTACACATTTTGCATTTAAAAGGCATATTTTGCAAAGGACGACTTTCTTAGTTGTATTTAAGTCACATTTGAGGAAGTAGTATGTAAATGGGCGCTTTGCATATTTTGTCTGGGTTTTTATCCATATCAACCGTTTTTTACTACCCCCATGACTTACGTAGCCCATATTCGACCCATGCATCTTTATGAATGTTAATTTTGCAAACTCGAGATCCAGTCGTGGGGGAGATAGAATCGACGACGGATGTCAGTGCACCCAAGGGTTTAAAAGAAAATGACACACACAAATGTGATCCGACTCGTGATTGTGATGGATTTGGTTGCGTACGGTACCAATACTGCAAAGCAACTGACAATGGCAGCTGCTATTTCTATGGATAACCAGTCTTCTACGTGAATTTTAATTTCTTTTTTGACTTATAACTTTTGTAAATTCGCGCTGTTGCTTATTTGTGCTCGGAACTGTATGTGAGTTTCCATTTCAACCAGCACGCAAATTTGGCTACACTGATATGTGTATCATTGATTGCTACCAAGTACAATTCATGGATAGTATTATCACTGCGCTATGCAAGCAATTCACAATAGACGCGTACTCAGGAATGTAGTCGCATCGAAATTAATTTCCTCACACCAGCAGACAGACTCGTTGCTATCGATATAACTCCGACATCAATTCCGTTTGTTGCACCTACATTGGTTGATGTTGTCCTTAATCCAGTCACACCAAAACTGACAGTTGTTGCCTCAGCAAGCCCGCAGATAGCATCTACGATCAAACATGAGCGTTCGTATTCCATGTTCAGCACGGTTCTCTTTGTAATTTCATCTCACAATTGTTATTCAGGTTTGAGTATTTTTCCCATCGGTTAGATTGAGAGTATGTCATAGATCTTAATAATATATATCAATAATGCAATCGTTTATTGTCATTGCACAGCAGACATGCCTAAACCGGTCTCATCATCACGTTCAGTCACATTAACCACTCTCACTTCTATCCAATTATTCTTTCTTTCTGGTACAACTCCTAGTTGGCGTAATATCTAATCCCAATATTTTGTGTTTTTATCAGATATGGTACCGCCTGGCAAACTATTGAACTTGCTGGAGTAACATACGATATTACCTCAATCAGTGATGAGGTACGACGAAGAATTTCGGTGTTGACTGGCAAGGACTCCAAATTTTATATTCGTGAACACGAACCCACTATCAGCTTCGTTATTGCCATATTCAATATCAACAATATCTGGTTAACATTGCACAGTGGTGGTTGAGAACATTGTTTGGTTGGCTCAAAGATCTTTACAACAGTATGCACATTTTGCAACCAGAACCTAAAGGGATTGGATATCATATCCCCCTAACATTGTAATAATTGCCTCAATGACGCTTATGAAATCAGGTCTAAAATAACAGGCATGGTTGTTTCAAGGATGAATCTGATAATGGAGATTCTCAACCGTATACAATTAGGGGACTTCAAAACATTTCACTCAGTGCTGATGGGGATGTATAAGATGTAGTTGTGGGCGTTAACGGCACTTTTAATGTGAATTTACTCAACGGAAAGGACAACTTCGTGGATCCTCATTACGATTTTCTTGGTCATTTTGTATCCAAACACGCGGTTACAATAGCCCCAAAAAATAACTGCAACGGTGCAGTTTGGTGTGATGCAGATGCTGATGATGAAGAGTTATATTAGAAATATTACACTTGCAGTTGCCTGTGTTTTCCCCTTCATTTTCTACAGAATCTTGTTTGTTGCTACTTATGCAGTCGGGAACCATTTCAACATTGTTGTTTCTCGCTCATTACCACAGATGCACACCGATCAACTGCTAATACGGGACAGATTACTTGGCAAATAACTACCCACCATGGTCTTACATCACTAAACATGTATTTGTGGCGCTTAAACTTACAAAAAGAGATAATGTCGAAACACAGAGTAAAATGATATATGACAACTTAACAGATACAGAGGTTTCTGTGCGGTTTAACGCTCTACGTGAACAGTCGAAGTAAATTCCGCTTAACTTTGAAAACAATCAGCTTGCACGCGCATATGACATGTGCGGTGGTATATAGACAGTCAACAAAACATTGACACTGATTTACAGATTTCCAAACACGACTAAAAAAAGGCTCTCGCAAAGTTTGTTCATGTCCATCGCCATGTGGAAAACTGTTTGGATGATTTGGAAAGCTATTAATGCAAACAGAGCCGCCGGCGTTATACATATTCGTTCACCGGTCATGATTTACGTAACGGGCTAGCATTGCTTTAACATATTGCGTGCCGGAATAGCAACGTTTAAACCTAGTGGCATTGGTTTCTTATATGCTAGCTATTCAGAGGTAAGCGCACAACCAACCGTATCGTCCGAACATTGCTATATATCTCGCAGCTGGTTTCACAAAAAAAGCGAGACAAGAAGCATAAGCTATATAAAAGTTATATAAATAGCATGTTTGCGGCTAAAAGCTTCCGCAAGAGAGTAGTGTTTGAATATATATATATAGAGATGGATTAATAGATATACAGATAGACAGATGAAATCCCAAACAAAATAGTAATATAGTAATGGCGATTGTGAAAACTAAAACCTAACATTTTCAGCAATGCAGGTTCTTACTCAGTTTGAAAACGAACACTTCAGAAAGCTACGAAGCTACTATGACTTAACGCATAGTTTATGTTGGTGCATTTACATTACAGAACAAAACAAATGTCATAGGAAATGGAGACAAACGATGATATATAGGTACAGTCTGCGAGAACAAAGGCGATACACCGCAAAGTTGGTTATCAACAAACAAGATCTGGGCTATTGTTTGTTATTATAACAAAAAATAAACAAATAAAAAACAGAAGCAGAACAAATAATGAGATAATTTAAAATGTAGGAAAAAAATCGATATCATTTCAGAATTTAAATGCAGATTTTTTTTTTTGTCTAACGTCCATATGGATTTATACTTCTTTAAAAAATATGGCGTAAGTAAGTATTTAAAGGAACTGCATATTATGTGAAAGGAAATGGAAACAGGAATATTATATAGTGATACAGTTTCTTTAATAATTGCATTCCCATAATTCAAATGCACACAAAACTCCAGACGTAACCGTGTAGGATACTTACAGATCGCAAAACGAATATGCAGATAGTTTTAATGAATTTCAAAGGGTGAATACCAACAAAAACACTCATATATAGGTGTAAAATATTAAAATACATTGGTGACAACATATCCCAGTGTAGAATGCAAACCTTAACACTCCAATACAAAACAAGCAGTTGTAGTCAGCTCTAATACGTTTTCAAATTAGAACTAATTTATGAACATTTATGGGCAGCATTAACTTTTTAATGGTCATAATTAAAATTTATTTCAAATTTCCAATGACACTTTAAACATAATTGAATATCAGTTAATTGTGACCTGAGTTCACATATAGGACGATATAATTTTGCACTGGAAAGATTCGTTCTTAAGATCTAGCGGTATCAATTCGTATTAGTGTTGTATTAAGTACTCATTTGAGCAGAAATTTATTTCTTCAAATTATTTAATTCAGTGATTGTTTTCTTTTGAAATTCAGAGTGTTGACAGAAAATTTTATTCTTGGACAGAGTCATTCAATGGCAATTTTTGTGAATTCAAGCCTGGAATTAAATTATTGTGTTTCAACAATAGACTGTTGGTTCATCAGCATTATACAGGTCATCACAAACACATTAAGACTTCAGAGTTGGACTTAATTTGGATTTCTGCTAAAGTTTATTTAGAACCTTAACTTATTAGGACTCCTGTCAATAATGCTAGGAATATTTTGGTATTTAGTTCGCAGTATAGTAAATTCTTTTATTCATTTTCACTTTGTATTTTTGCGGGAAAAATTATTTGTTCAATTTTTGCAAAGCTTGCTGCTTTTTACTATTTTCTGTTGCTTGTTTTAAAAGAACATCCTCTTACCAGAAAATTGGGTTCTCGTCTTTGGGATACGATATTCTCTAAAATATTTCAGTCAGCTTTTTGAAATACAGCTTTAATTGTTGGAATTAGAGTTAATACAGGTTCAGCTTCCGATAGAAATGATGCAGAGGCAGAGGGAGGGAGAATAGAGGGAAATACAATGGCAGAAAGAGACAGAAGAGAGACGAATTCAAAGAGAAAGTAAAAAGGAAGAAAGATAAATGCAAGTGATAAGAGCTCGCAAGTGAAAAGCACATCCCCACTTTACACACAAACTAAAGTTTTTATGCTCCTAAAACTGTTAAGGCTACGACCCCCTTTTAAATAAAAAGAAGTAGATAAATATTATCCTCACTTTGAAACAATTGCTGAAACTTTAAAGTGGCCAATGGAGCATTTGACTCGAAACTTCAGAAGATGCTGCTCGTACAGTTGAAAAGTATTCCTTAACTAATAAAGTTTATTTTGTCACTATGTATTCAATTCACCAGCCTTCTGGCACAAACAAAAGACTTGTTCAGTTCAATACGAGAACATTCAAACTTCCGGCTGCCACAATGTTTAGAAACAAAGTTTCTGATAAGACGGATCAGAAGCCCACATTCCTTCCTACGTGTACACAAAGGAAGAAGACATGGCACATTGTTTATGATTCTTACGAATTAGGGAATAAGCCAACATAATCAAGACATAACTATGCAAGAGGTAATGGTCACGGACATACATTAAAAACAATACGTAAGTTAGGTCAAACAAACCCCAGTCTGACTTTATTATGGAGGACTATGGACCATCCATGTCAAAGGATCAGATTTTATGTCTGAAATTTTCCAGCACGTTATGCATGAATTAAGCATTTGACAACTCATTTCATTTGCTTTTCACCCTGAAAGCTAATGGGCTTTAGAATTCATCAATCTTTGAAAACTATGATTCGGTCGTATTGGTTTGATACTGGAAAAAGTCGGGAGTAATGTGTTAATTCACTGTTGTTTGCTATTAGGGCAACAGTTTAAGAATCTTTTGGATTCGGTCCCTTTGATCTAGCTTGAGGGCGCACTGTCCGTGGACCAGTGAAGTAGTTAAAGGAGAAACACCTTCCAAATGAATATACTAAAATTACTTTTCTAAGTTATGTTTCCAATTTTAAATACAAGTGTCAAATGGCTGCAAGGACAAATCTGTCCTCTACTCAATCAGAAATGAAATTAAGTTATGACAAAAATACAATGGAAATACATTTAAGGCCTGGTGACAGTGCTGTGTCTCAAGTGCCCATACCACAATATCCTCCTCAGGCTAAGAAGTATGGTTATTACACAGTTGAAAACAATGTAAGTGATTTAAATTACTGCTGGGAGGCAAAATCAAAAACAATTTTGTTATAAATATGTTGACGGAGTCTGTTGATAGAGATATCCAGTTAATCATGCGATCAGCTTATTTGCGCAATCAGCTGTTTCTTGAATATGAAGTCTTGTTTCCAGATGCTCCTACAAGAACTAATAAAATCTAACATCGAAATTCTAGATTCTATACCTGTTAAACAACGTCCATACATCACAACCCTCTCAAACAGGTATGTTTAAAAACAAAATTCAGTATTTTCTGGAGAAAGTTTTCATAGAACCGGGTTAAAGTGATTGGAGTTGAATATGCACATTTGTTCCGAAACCAGATAATACTTTGCACACGTGCACGGACTATAGAATCATGAACAGTGTGACTAAAGCAGATAAATTTCTATTGCCAAGAATCGATGACTGGATTGATAAAATTGGAAATGAAAATTATGTCTACAAATTTGACCTTTCGAAGGATTCTGGCAATTTCCACTGACGGAAAAGGCAATGGAAATTTCGGCATTCGTATCTTCAAATGGACTTTATTTATATAATGTGTTGCATTTTGTGATAAAAAGTTCCCCTTGTACATTTCAATGTTAAATGAACAAGATTGCATTTGTCTAGGGAATTGTGATGCTTACATCAATGATGGCATCATCTACAGCAACGCCTGTAAAGATCACATAAAGACAATTCAGAAATCCTTTGACGGACTCACTGATGTAAATAATTTATCTAAAAGTGAGCTTTGCCGTGTTTGTGTTACATTTATTGGACATATCATGGGACATGAACACGTTAAACCTATAGATGATAAGGTCAAGGCGATCCCTGAACTCCTTGTGCCTGTCAGTAAGAAAGAACTTATGAGATTGTTGGGGTATGGCTGGATATTATCGGAAATTTTGTTCAACTTGTTCCATAAGTGCTGAACCCCTGATAAATTTGCTGAACAAGAAAATCAAGTTTTATTGGTCTGAAAAAATGTCAGGAGGCTTTTGACAAGTTAAAGGCCGTTCGAAAGTACACCAGTTCTTTCAGCTCCAAATTTCAAATGTCTGTTGATGCAAGTGATATGGGGTTTGGCGTAGGATAAGGAGATAAAAATGGTGTAGATTATCCATTATCTATTTTTCTAAGAAATTAAATAAGCACTAGAGAAATTATTCCACAACTGAGAAGTGATGTTCTGCTTTGATATTAGCATTGCAATACTTTGAAGTCTATATTAGTTCAGCTCCTCCGATTATTGTGTTTATAGATCAAAACTCCCTTACGTCCTTTGACAGGATGAAAAACAAAAGTCAGAGATTATTATGGTCGAGTTCGATCTTCCAGGAATACAATATTGATATTAGACACGTTAACGGAAAAACTATTTGAATGCAGTTGCTCGTTCACCTGTCTGGTAATATTATATTAATTAACATGTACTTTGTGTCATTCATAAGATTTCATCTTATGTAATTTTTATCACTTGTATTTGACTAATAGTAAAGATAAACATTTATTGCATACATCTTTCGTTTTCTTTATGAGGGGAAGTGTTATGTTAATTTTCTGTTTTTAGATGTTTAAATTGTTTTTATTCATTATAAGCTATTGTAATGTGACATTGTATGTTGGACAGACCTTGTCCAATATCAAGTTTATTTTCTAGTTGACGCGAATTCTGTTTTTTCAAATTTATTTTATTCTGTAAGCAACAACTACATAGCTAACACATTTTCTTTGTATATGGGTCTATTACCAGGGTCATTAGCAATATAATTAAATATGTGCATTTGGTTTTGTGTCTAAGTTATTGGGATTTCCATGCAAGGTATCTGCTTTACCTGACGTTGTCCGGGTTATAAATTATAACTTTAGAAACATAATAACTAATTTTAATTTGTAAAGGTTGAGAACTTTGTAGAAGGTTATCTTCCATTGGATATTTTTAGAACATGTTAATTTTGGCCTGAGGTCAAGTAGAGGATATACAATCTTGTGACTGGTAAAGGTATTCAATCATGCTTAAGATCTAGTAGAATTGATTTGAATTGTAGTTGATTTCAGTGCTTATCTGGGCTGGGATTTATTTCCTCAAATTATTTAGTTCAGTTCTTTTATTTCAGGAAATACATGGTACTCATAAAATATTATTCTTGGACAGAGGCATTCACTAGGATTTCAATGTAGAATTATATTACTGTGCTTGTTTCAGCTAAACAGTTTTGGCACACCGGCATTATACACGTCATCACAGACACATTTAAATTTCAGCATTGAACTTAATTTTGATTTTTACCAAAGTTTATTTTAGCAGTTTAAATTATTATTACTTGTGTCTGTATTGCTAGAATTATTTGGGAATTTAATTTCCAATACCGTACGTTCTTTTCTATTTGCACGTTGTGTCCCAGGGAAATAAATTATTTGTTGAATTCTACAAAGGTTGTTGATTTTCATTATTTTCTGTTGATTATTTTAAGAGCATAGACTCCTAACAATGTTGATAGCACAAATTCATTTCTAGACCTGAACGTAATCAAGACAGACTCGCTGGTTATGTTTTGGCGCCAACCTTTGTTGAAGTATTTGATAATATCTACGAATAAAAAAATTAGGGATTATCCAAATGTACAGATAATGTCAAACCTAATTTTAGTATTATTTTGTATGTGGATGTATAGCATGTAATGGATGTGTCTCGTTATAATTAATATCAGCATTAAAATTTGTTGTTTGGAGAGGATTCCTTACTGAGGAAATTTCTCTGTGTCGGTTCAACTCCTTTATGTAACAAAGTCCTTCCAAACATCTGTTACGAATATGTAATTTAATTACTTGTGTGTTAATTTTTCATTCTTTTTTATTGTATTTTTGTATCATTACATTGTATTGTGTAGATCATTCTTGTACCGTACTGTATACAATTCAAGTAAATCAGTTGCAATAGCTTCACGTATCACTATAATGCAAAACGTGCTTGAAGATGTCTCAAATAATTACAAATTTATTTCTGCACAAATCTGCAACGATTTCATCCAACGGTGCAATACATAATTATCCAGTATATTCAAATTCAACAAACATAGCTTAAACGTCTTGTTTCATTTAGTAGCAATAGCGGTTTTGCATCATTATATTTGTCTTAATTAAAGCTTTTTACCACCACCACCCCATGATTTGTCATCACATCATGTGCACCGCTATCTTCATGCGACCATGGAAGAGAAAGTCTTGTGGCATAGAAGACATCAAACTTAATCAGTAACCAACATTACCGCTATTTGTATCATGATACTCGACAAGTGTGGCGAAAGAAACAAACATGATATTCATCACTGATCAATTGGTCATTATAGACAACAACCTTGTTCAATAATTATTGTATGTTCTTCCTATTCAAACTTCATGTTCAACGATCTTATATATAATGTCTTCTGCCATTGGTTGGGCTACTTTTCCATATCGTTGTTCGACAGTATAATTTACAAGTGTGCTATAAAGTATCCAGATTCTGCTGAAATGGTTGTAAGGATTACAAACTCATTTAATGTTATTATATTGATCAGAGTCGTCGAGATATACTAGCAATGTCTTGCGGCATACCGTATTCAGACCCGCCAAGTCCAGAGCGGAGACTATATATTATCGGGAATATGTTTGGGCTAATCGAGAAATGTTATCTACGACTGTAATAGAATGTTAGCTATGTATTGCGATATAAAATGATGATATTAGACGATGGATCTGATTGTGGACTCGTGTTTACTTATGAAAGAGTCTCTGCCGGGTCTTTGCCCAGACAAGAATGAAATCCGTCGCTCGACATCATTGATTGACGCAAATTCATATGCGCCTGTCGGAATTTCTACAGTACCCCAAGTTAGTACACCATCTAGAGAAAACTCCAGCAAGTAATTTGCGTCAAGACCACCAAACGACCCAAGCGACCGCGTTCGTGTATTAGTCGAATTGTAATAAAGACGCGGTGACTCTAGTGAGTTCTTGATTGTGAGTTCTTTTTTCCCATGATAATTGCTGTTGATAAATCTCATAGCAATCTGATTAAGTTGATGCCATTGCAGTCATCCGGATTACTGCCTAAGTTGTATTTTCGACGAAACGTTCAATCGCCTATTGACTAAAGGAAGAACGTTCCAGTCGATGATATTATTGGTGAACAGCAACTAACACACCGCTGAGGCCTCTTTTCTCCTGCTTGGCTACTCGAGCTAATAGACTATAAAAGTGTTTTCAGATGATCCACGATTTGCCATGAGAGTTTATTCATATGTGGTGTTTTGATCAGCCCTGCTAAATGTTTTTGCTTCTTTTTATTCAGTTTTTCTTCTTGGGTCTTAGTACACCATAGAATTTGGATGGGTTTTTACTCTTGGTTTTTACCATTTTGAACACCTTTAGCTGCTTCCTTAGCAGCAGCTAAGGTAAGCTCATTTATCTTTGTGATTGCTGCTGTCTTGTTTGCAGTCTCTTTTGATGATTTGGTGGCCGGTGTAAATGCTTGGCAAAGTGCTGTGTGAGATTTTCCCTTGCAGCCTGCCTTGACTGTACCATATCTTTTATACAGTCCAATACCTTGCAGTATTTCTGGCAGTTGACATTACACAAGAAAGCGAGACAGGAGCTATATTAGCGAACGACCACTAACTCTGCTTCTGAATCGGGTCCAGGGAAGGTGAAATAAGTTCCAAGTTTACATTAGATCAAATCATCTTTTGGCACATGCATGACCACCTATAACAGTTGACTAATTCGGTAGCAGCAAATAATATATTGGTCAGCATTTCACTTGCTACTGTCTCACGCCTATGGGCGATGAGGAGGTCGCCATGCCCCATGCTTAATAAGAAGATAAACTATGGACTAGGATGACATCGTCGATTGAGAGATATCTGCTTGGGTAATTAAAGATGGCAATCAGCGGCTTTCTGCCAATGCACAGCACTGACCAATTCACATCAATTTAAACAACCGGTCATTTAAATGTATTTTACGAGCAGCTGAGCCCAACACTGTTGCAAATGCAAAGTGATATTGAGTATACTTGCTACGTGCATGATCACATACAAGCATGTCCAACTGTTCCCACCGTCCAGGCTACTGTCAGCTTGTGTAGAAACTTTAAAGGAATCAGCAATATGGTAAAATATGTATCTAGAATGGCATTCACAAACGAACTGGCATATCAACTACTACAATGTATTAAAGTAGAACGCGCATGTAGGCTTGCTTAAAACTAACAGTTTCCAAGCCAGTATTATCGCTGGAGAGCTTGAAACGGACCGATCTGAATAATTCATGAATACGACAAAACTAACTAAAATTGTCAAAGTAAGAGCAACATAGAGAATCGAAGCTTCACATTATTTTAAATGTCGAGAACGATGTTTTGATCCAAATTACAGGCTACGAGAAGAAGCCGATAAGCGGGGTAGTTTAGCAAGAAACAAGAGCTTGGTTATTTTTTGTAGATGATTTGACTAGGAATAAAAGAACAATGAGAAGCAGAAAACGAAGTGAGATAATTTAAAATGTAGTACATAAATCAATGTCCATACAGAATGAAAATGCGGATTGTTTTGTCATGATTACAAAAGTTTCTTTTATTCTATTTTAAAATCTTAGTCGACAAATACGTATTTAATGGAACCACGTAACATGGAAAGGTAACAGTGACATGAATAGTATATAGTGAGACAATATCTTTAATAATTGAGCATATCTGAAACTCAGATGCACACAAACCTCCAGAGATATCTGCACAAAATATGTACAGATCATACATCGAATATGCAGAACGTTGTGATGAATATCAAAGGGTGAATACCAACGATCACACATATACATGTACAAACTAGTGTAATAAAATGTTCGCAATATATCTAAGGGTAGAATGCAATACTTGAAATTACAATAAAATCAGAACTGTCTCCCCTCTATTACATCATTAAATTACAGCTATTTTATGAACATCAATAGGCAACATTTACAAAGAAACGTATCGAATAGTCCCAAGTCTTCGGATAAGACAACTGTGAATGAATACATAGTTTGCAATGGTAACACTTATGATTTATATCACATCTTAAATGGCACTGAACCGCAATTGAAATTCGTTAGAAACGTCAGTCACTTTTTATGCTTGTCCTCCTTACATTTTTAAATGTGTTAGTATGTATGCTGCACGAGCTATTAGAGTTTAAATAACCCTACAACATTAATAGAAACGATGTTAATAGCCAGAACTAAATTTCAACACCTTAAGGACATGAAAACAGATTCCATGGTAATGGGTTACCACCATCCTTGGTTGAAGTATTTAACTGTATATCTAAGAAAACAACATTGAGTGATTATCCCAATCCACTGAAAAGATCAACCCAGCATAGAGTTTTCTTTATTTGCACATGTACGGCATGCAGCAGAGGTGATTTTTGTTTTATTAATATCAACATTAAGTTTGAATGTTTGCAGAAGATTCTTGCTGAGGTAAATTCTATTGGAATTACCCTTCTCATTTCGCTTCAACGATATCATATAACAAAATGTTTTACATGTATGTGTGTATTTAGCAAGTGTGTAATCTAATAAGTCTAATTTCAGTTGTCCGACATATAGGTAGTTTTTAATCAGAATCGACATACTAACAATAACTAGGACAAGACCGTTGCAGAAATTCGATTCTGACCTGGCTAGTTTCTGAAAACACGTTTGCCTTCAATTTCTCAATCCATACAACGTATGGCGGTTTCTTTTAACACTGTTGGAATGTTTACAGTATTCATTGAAATTGATCGATCTGTTTTGTAGTATTCTTGTATGCACGATTTGTTCTATATGAGTTGTATCAGTTGATATATAGGTGTGTGATGGGTGTTCTTTTCTTCAATTATATATGCTATGAGATGTTACGTACACAAGATACTAGATAAAAATTTGACGTGAACGGTGATTATTTGTTTTGCAGTGAGCACTAATTACGACAAACCACATCGGCTGCTTCTAGCACATCCTGACAAAAGGATGCAATAATATCATATAGCTATAGAAGCATTGATGTATTGCTGCTCTGTCACAGTTAGTGTCATCCTTAACAAAAGCTGATCCTAATTCAGAACTCATATTGTAAGCAACTAGAAAACAAAATAAAACAAAAGATGATAAAACAAAGCAGAAATGTACTCCAGGAAATAAAACAAAAACAAATAAAATGCGTTTGTGGATACATGAAGACGAATGGTTTGGAGGGAGGTGGAATTAACTCCAATATTGCATGGACAAAAATATTTAATACTTTCAGATAGAGGTCATCAAGGACACTTTATCAAACATGACTCATAAATAAGCTTTCAGGTTGTCTCAGTAAATTTCAGGACTTAACTAAGTAAAACATCTCGGTTCTAACAAAATGGTATTTCTTAATAGTTTTAATTAAGATCAAAATCTTATATTTATTTCAATCATCTCAATGTAAAATATTATCTTGTCTTGATGTGATTAAGCAGGTCGCACTTAACGTGCTTGGAGTTTTACAGAAAATAGAGACCTGATCGAACAGAAGAATTAAAAATGCCGTGAGTGTAAGCAACGGTGTAGTTAAATTCGTTAAATAAACACTTATAACTGTTGAGGTAGGATTTATTTTCACAACCTTCACTAAGAGAAGAAACGATACACAAGAAACCACATACATCTTGTATTGTCTATTATCTCACAGCAAGTTCACGGGGAAAATATGCATGACTGCCAGTTGATACGTCGAGTAAAAGCTAGTGTTTAGTCGCACTGGTTTAACTAAACTTTATGAATAGAACTCTTACTAGTTTACAGTGCTGAATGTCAAGTTCGGAATACAAGTTCATGCTTTATTGTTGTAAAGTAATGAGGAAGAACTGCAATCGTATGTCTGTCAATCTTACCTGTAACCAATCAGCAATTATCAATACCAAATCTCGTTCCAGTCAATAAACGTGAAGTTGTACAAAAAGGGGATCTAATTCTTCCTGGAGGAAATACAATATGTATGTCTTTCAGACGACAGCCCAATCACACTATTACATTTAAGCTTGATCGGTAAATCATTGTCATTAGAACAATAGTTAGGATTTACTCTAATGGATATGGAATGCCGTTGTCAGTAAAATCACGGGCACGAATGGATGAGTTCAAAAGGTGTTATCACCCACTGATCCATTTTTTTTTCTTCTAGTTTTTACCTGGGGTTACTTTAATGCAATACCATATGCTTTAGAGAACTGATCAGTAGTCGTAGAATTAGTAGGAAAATAATTAGGTCTGGTGGTTTTGTTGTCCAAGACACACTAGTAATAGTAGTAGTATTAGCAGTAACAGTAGATCCAAGATTATCACTTTTGAGCATCTTGAAATTATATATATTATTTAGCTTTTCATCGTTAAAGAAATGTATTCCAAATTTTGAAACAAAATAAAATTAAACTCAATTAAATTTTTCAATCAACAATTCCATGTAAGGTCCATAACAGGATTATTACACTCTATGCTAAAGATTTAGATTCTTTTAGTATCAGTTTATAGTTCCTTCAGTTTAAAACTACTTTTACTGTGCCATTTATGGAATCCCTTTATGTCTTTCTATAACTCCAATTGTATTGACTGTAACCCGTGTTTGTAACTAACGATTGTCAAATGTTTTGCAGGTAAGATGACTGAGTTATGGTAAAGTTCTTTCTTATTACGCTAAAGTAAGAAAAGATGAACTTGTGCTTCATCCTTGACAACGACCTGCCTTACATATTAAGGTTATATCGATTAAGTTCATATAAAGCTGTAAAACGTAAGACTCAGTTTTGATCGACGTATTAGTGGCCTGTCACCCATATCGATAGCACTTCAGGGTCATAACGGATAAATAAAAATACAACATAAAAATTACAGTATGTATTACTTATATGTTTCGCTTTCCACGCGTCGGTTGTGGAAACAAATATTACTACATTGGTCATACGCCGCAAATTAGAGGTTTTATACAGATTTAGGACATTCTTCTTCCTGCAGTCCAGTACTGTCACTCTTCAGCCTAATGTGGGCCTAATTTCTTGCATAAAACTAAACATAAATGCATTCCCTTATGAAATGAAAAAAGAAGATTTATACAATGAAGCGTTCTTTTCATATTGTCGAACAACCTTACTATACCATAATAATTACAATTGCATAGGAAGCTGTATTATCATTACACCTAATATACATAAAAACAGCATATTACTTTTGTTGAAACTGTTGACATTTCTATAGTCGGTGCACATGCGGGGCACTATTTGCTTTTAAGTAATCCTATAACATCATTATCAAGCAAATATTTAATTTTTTTATATCCTTGCTTGAGAGGATTTATCCTGCGAAAATACCATTTCACAAGTGTAGAATCTATTTGATCAACGTCATGGCAAGTTTTACTTGTTTGTGTTAGAACATCAATAAACAGGTGTTCATGTTCATACAATAGCTGTTTCAATTGATACCCATGCTGTTCTTGCAGATGTACAAGTTTCTGGTCCAGATTGTCTAATATTTGTCTAATATCAAAGATTGGTTACACCAGAGCTACTACAGTCATACTGCATTCCATCATTTACTTCTTTACTGTGTGGGACAGGTACAACTACAACGATAAAGTAATTGCGATATATATGCTAACAGATTCCTTTAACATAATTATATGACAAATTTCTTCTGTTTCCGCTGAACGGGAGGGTTAATGATATAATTAAAGTCATCTATTTTGTTTTGCTTTATATAACTACCATACAGTTTTGCCAAACGTTGAATTATTTGGTACGGGCAAGACAGTCTGAATGTTTTCACCAGAATGTAGACTCATTTTCGTTGTATTTCTCTCATACCTTAATTTAATTTTAACATAGTACCGTGAACAATACTTCCTGCTATTTTACAAGCATTAGCCCTATATTTGAAATCAGAAAAATAGTCAAGAAGATTAATCTTCTAATTTTAATTTGTAAAGAACTTTCATTTTTATAGCCTCTACAGTCAGAGGACAGCATATTCAACATGACTCAAAGCTAATGCTTTTCTGGCTGTGTCCCTTAAGTAAACAACATCAAAGGAAAACCCTCATCCCAATCCTTTTCTGTGTTAAAGTAATTCGACTAAATTATGATCTTCATAGTGTCATTAAATCCCTTCAATTCCCATTGAATAGCAAGATAATAAGCAGTAGATCTAAACTGTTGGATGCCCAATTCATGTGCAACCTTTATGAACGTTCCAGATATAAACGTTGACCCCTGATCAGACTGGACAGATTTTATGCAGGTTATGAGTGACCATAGTTTAAATATTTCTCAAAGTGATAGCCTTTAAAAATCTTTTAGACTCACACATTATGTTCAACAAGTTATGAATATCCGTATTGTATTTATTAGTCTTTTTGTTAATAACAACGTTTATAGGAGTCATATAGTTAGTGACATTTTTAATTCGATAGTAACATGAATGGATTTTTGCACTCTAAGAGTGTGTGTGTGTGATTTAGATTTTTAACGTAGCTTTAACAATTTTTCAGTCATATCGCTACGATGTCTGCAGTGTTACATATTATAGTGGTGTCTAGCACTGGGGCATCATGCCGCAGACATGTGTCATGATGTCCCACCCAGTCACAATATCCTGACACCAGGCCGACTAGTCCTAAGAATAACCTTTTAATGCTGAGCGCCAAGCGAGGCAGCTGTTAGTACCATTTGTTAAAGTCTTTGGTATGACTCGGCGGGGGTTCGAACCCGAGACCTCCCGCATCCGAGGCGGGCGTTCTAACCACTAGGCCACCGGAGCGGCCAGCACTCTAAGAATGAGTATTTGTATCAATGTTTGCTAATTCATTCATTGCAATTTCAATGACGATGCTGTGGAACAATACAGTACATATGACGTGATCAAAGGAGGACATTTGTACTGAACTTTCCTAGTTTCGGATTGGTTAGGGCTGGAAAACCTTCTTGACAGTAAATAGCTTATTTTGAAACATTTAGATGATTACTGAAGGCCAGGATTCACATTCTATAAGTCGCATATTATGTATTGCGTTGTTACCTTAATATATATTTATATACAAGCGATGTAGAACCCGAACTGACTCTTTCTTCAAGTTGATATCGGCCTTGAAGGAGTGTTGAGGATATTTATTAATTTACAACAGTTCTTTGGAATTAGGACTAGAACATTTATGTCAAGAGACGTTACCACATACCGGATCACTGTGAATTTATTAAAAGACTTTGATATATCAATATCTTTGAATTTGCGTGAAACAGTCAAGCACGTGGTGGACATACCTTACTTAAAAACATTTGGATTTAAAGTAGGGACTTCTGTACTGTTACAGATATGTAAGGTCAAGGTTATGTATTGAATGATATACAGTTGTTGTGTTTAGCAAACACCAGTCTGATTTTATCATAGAAAATTTCGATCCATGTCGATGTGTTCAGTATCACTTACAGGTGACTGTGCTAATGCTATTCCTATTACGATATTGACAGTCGACACGTTATCTTCTCAGAGTCTTTTATTCTTAAGTAATTTGCCTTTTTCTGAGGTCATGTATTGAAAGATATACAGTTGTTTTGTCTAGCAAAACACCAGTCTGATTTTATCATAGAAAATGTCGATGTGTTCAGTATCACTTACAGGTGACTGTGCTAAAGCTATTCCTATTACGATATTGATAGACGTCTTTTATTGTCAAGTAATTTGCCTTTTTCTGAGAACTCTTCTAGTGAAATTGTTCTAATACTGGGAATAGAGTGCGAATTTGTTGAGGTTCCTCTCCATTGCCTTAATTTTTTCTTCAGACTTAGTTTTGGGACTTGTGAATGTTGGACCTGTGACATGTTTGCCTATTGTGGAAGTTAATTTGCTACTATATACAGACCTGTAGCTGGAGATGCGATAGTGGTTAATCTACGTATAACTGACAAGCCATGTGTAGATCAGAGAGTTCATCCTTTTGAAGCCTAAATCTCTGGTTTATATCCAGCTTATGAAGATATTAGAGCTAGGGCAAAGGATGCCCTTGAACATGGTGTTGATCTGGATGTTGTTTCTTTAGCTGAAAAAGTTATGCTTCATTGTTTTGATGAGGCCACTTTTGTTCCTAGTTTGGTTCAGTCAAGTGGTAGTAATGACAGTGCTGCTCTTTTGGTTGCGCATTATTTTAATTCTAACCGGAGTGTCAAAAGCCAATCACTATTTGTATCAGCAGAACAAAATCCTGAGATATCATGTTCATTTCATCGAGATATTAGCGAAACTGATGCCACACATGTTGCAACTTCTTTGTGAGAAACACTGGTCCTTATGAGGAAATGGAGACGAACATCGGTGCCCGCTGGTGATGAGTGGTCAGTGAGTTATCAAATTGTTGTTCCTAGGTCGTATCGACAGGAAATATGTAGTCAGTCTAGCCCTTAAAACTCGATTGCCTGGTCATTGAGGAGTCAGGAAGACAAATGATGTCTCTAAATATTGCAAAATTTTGTTATACCTGTGAAATGGTAGGAAAACCAAATAAGAAGATATCCAAGGCTCATCTGCAACCCATTTATGCATTTGATGAACCATATAGTAGAAAAATGCACGACTGTGTCAGCCCTTTACCTAGAACCAAGACAAGCAACCAATACTTTATGACAATTATATGTGCTTTTTTAAGATTTTCAGAAGCTGCTAATTTAAGGAATGTAGGTACTGAGACCTTAGGTGAAGCTTTGATAATATTTCGTACAGTTTAGCCTTCGTAAACGTTTCGGACAAAGGGTGTTTTGTTGTTATTACCTGTTAGGCGATCAGATTGGATATTTTGTTTAGTTATATAATTAGAAAGAAAATAAATGACTTAAATTACATTAATGCTCATGGGCGGGAAAATAGGAATAATTTTGTAATGAAAATAGGTTAATATTTTAAAGGAGAATATTGACAGAGAAAGCATGCTTCCAGTTAATTTAATAGAATCTGTTGTTACGTATAGGCTCGTTCAAAAGTAACAAAAGAAAAGAGTGAAACCAACACGTTTTGTAGGTTTTAACGAAACTAATATATTTGCTTGAAAACACGGTGAAAAGGTGAAAATAGAAAATAGGACTTAGAGTTTGTGAAGACAATCCAAACATGTATCCTAGTACTGAAAAAATACAAGTCCTATCACTAAATAGTTTTAATTGAATCCAGGTTCGAATCTTGATGATGTTCCAAGATGGAGGATGATTACGCCAGGTGAAGTCTTTATACGAATGTCAAGAGTTCCACGTTGAACCACAACTTGTAATGTTTCAAATTAGAGTAAATTTCCACTGAATGTCTTTGTCCTAAAGTTTTTATACAAAGGAATCACTTGTATAGTTCTCCAGGGAATAAATTACTATATTCTAAAATATAGATGAACTTTGGAACAAGCTGTCATCTATGATAAAACTTCTCGAGCTCCAAAGATGTAAAAATGCAATTCTTTACGGCACCTAATAGGAAATATATCCTTCTTCTTGAAGGAATATTATACGACTGACTATTTCACGGGGATCTGAGTATTTTTAAGCTGAACTAAGACGTCATTTCAGGCGCGTGATGGAACGCGTGGTTATTTCATCATCAAACAGCGCAGTAAACAATGCTTTACACGTAGGCCAGATAATGACCTTGGCAATAACCAATCGTTTTCGCGTAGTGTCTACTAAATCGACAAACCATGGCGGTATAAAATCGTGCTTTTGCGAGTCATACTACGTTTTACATAAACATAATATCTCTTTCAAAAATATCAGATCCCTTGAAAATAATCATTACAATAAAATGTAATGATAAAAAAATAAAATAAAAAGAATTTAAAATTAACACACAATTAATTAAATTACATATTCGTAACACTGTTCCAGGCACCGATAATCTATACAAATATGTGAAATTGCATTGCAGTGACCTTGAAGTGACCAATCTTTGCAATTTTTAAATATTCGACAATCTGTGCCAGAAACGTTTGGATAAGATGCCACAAGAAATGAACGAGTCACAACAGTTATTGAAAGAATTTGAGCACATGTTTCTAAATATTCCAACAAGAACTATTAAACTATAAAACGGCGTTGAAACTGCAGATTCTACGCCTGTGAAACAATATCCGTGTGGAATTAATCTTCTAAAATATGACTATATCAAGAAAGAAGTTCAATATTTGATGGAGAAAAGCTTCATCGAATCAAGTAGAAGTATCTGGAATACACCGTGCATTGCAGTGCCGAAACCAGATAATATTTTCCGCCTGTGTACTAGTTACAGAAAAGCAAACAATGTCACCAAGACATATTTGTCTCCAATACCCAGAATCGGTGAAAGCATTTACAGCATTGGAAATATCAAACATGTTACCAAGTTTGAGCTCTTGAAGGGATCCTATCTAATTAAACCAACTAAAATAAAAGGAAATTTAAATATTCGTGACTCCATATAGACTTCACCAATATAAGGTAATGACGTAATGAATAAAAGGATCCCCAGTTCTTTCCAACGTTTGATAAATACGATAACATCCACTACTGGAAATTGTGACACTGACGTCATCAACTACAACGACACCTGGAAAGACCACATAGAAACCGTCAGGATGATTTTTGAAAAGCTCGGTGATGTAAATGCGACAATTAACTTAGGTGAACATGCAGGATATGCTCAAATAAGACCTATATAAATAATGGTGAAGTCTATCTCACAATTCCCGATGCCTATCAGTAAAAAAACAACTGATGCAGTTCCTGGGTATGTCTGGATAATATCCGAAATTTGGCTATAATTGTTCCATGATACCTGAACCACTGACCAATTTGTTAAGTATGAAGAACAAGTTTCCTTGGACGGACACAAGACTGGAAGCATTTACTGATGTAAAGGCCATATTGAAAAATGTACCAGTTCGTTTAGCTTCATATTTACAAAAGACATTCAAATACTGGCGCATGGAAATTAATGTGGAATAGAAACTAAGCCAACTGACAACCAACAGGAGGTAATTAAAATATTTTAATATATTTACAATTAATTTAAGTCATTATTCTGCTTTAGCAACAGTACAACCGACCATAACCCTCTCTCTCTCTCTCTCTCTCTCTCTCTCTCTCTCTCTCTCTCTCTCTCTCTCTCTCTCTCTCTCTCTCTCTCTCTCTCTCTCTCTCATATCCTTTGCTCGGTTTGACTTAACTTTTACCATCATTCATAAGTCCAGAGATATCGTGGGGTGACAAACGAAAATCCTTTTACGTTCACAATTTCATAGATTTTAGCCTGTATCCTGCTACGATGGTCAAGAGAGAGAGAGAGAGAGAGAGAGAGAGAGAGAGAGAGAGAGAGAGAGAGAGAGAGAGACCTTTACACATTTTCATATTTAAATAATAATAATAATCGATTTTTTAGAACATTATGGTATGTTTAAGAAAAAACAAACAAAAAAACATAACATTAAATATATCACAGTATGTGCACCACGTAACCGAAGAATTTACTGGTTTGCAACATTGTATCATTGATAAACACTGTAGATAAATCCCAGGGAAACTGCACACGTATCGTTAGGACGAACCATATTCTTGTAGGTTACTTGGTGTAATTTCTATTTCAACGTTTTAATCCAGCCCAAATTCCTTTTCTTTCTCATTCCACATTTCTGCGCAGTTTGTCCGTTATGCATGAGAGGCGAGGTGGGAACATAAAGCAGAAAGGATTGTGATGAAAATTTGTACCATATTAAATTAATTTAGAAATCGGGAATTATCAATACTTTTCATCGTTATTTTCATACGTCACTAGTGACTAATGTGAGGAAATTGATCATTGATCTAGAATCAACTGTAGACGCTCGCGAGAATGTTTATGTATCCGTATTACTGCGCCATGGGCGGATCACAATTTGATATACCAATAGTATTGGTATATCAAATTGCTTTATACCAACACTTTAAATGCATATTATTTTTT
>JAECUM010094324.1:0-34870 GCA_016617855.1 Megalonaias nervosa | reverse complement strand
TCGGTTAGAGGCTTTGGTTTAGCGTCATTGACCTTTTTTTTTAGCCTTCGTAGGAACCTTTATTTTTGTAAAATAAGGTCTCAGGCAAAGTGGTCTGTCCACCCTCTCTGCTGCTGCATTACAGAAGGTCCCGGCACTATAGGGACAAAAGGAATTTTAACATGGGTGACGTCACGGTACTGGACACTGGGGAAACAATGGCAACAACGTTGCAAGTGGCTGACCTCAATCGGGCGAAACAATGTGGCAAGGGGTTGACCTGAATACGCGCTACTCTAGGGACAAATAGAGAGAGAGACATAGAGACGTGGTTAGAGACAGGGTTAGAGACATAAAGAGATAGACATAGAGACGTGGTTAGAGACAGGGTTAGAGACATAGAGAGATAGACATAGAGACGTGGTTAGAGACAGGGTTAGAGACATAGAGAGATAGACATAGAGACAGGGTTAGAGACATAGACATATTACACAAGCATAGATTTATGGACATAAATCTATCACAAAAAAAATCGACTAACAAAATTTTTAGGCAAGAGAGAATATATATCTTTTCAAGGCCATGGACTGGCCCTGAAAAGGGCCTTTCGTTTGTTTTGTTAACACAATTAAGTTAACATAAAGGGTATCGCACGGATCTTCTTCTCTTCCTCAAACTTCGTCTGACCTCTGGACCGTAGATTAAGACTCGCTTCAGACAGCCTTGTCCCTCCACATAAATTCTTCGTTTCCAAAGGGCTGTCTCTGTGATCTGGGTAATTGCCCATGATGATTTGACATACATGGGATAGTCCGGGTTAAACAGCATCGACGATAAGAGGGTAGACGGTTCTACTTTAGTCCACCTCTTGCGACGAGAACAGGTGAAGGGAATGACGTGAACCGCGGTTATTTATAGTGGAAGAGCGGATCGAAACGGATTGAGTTCTTTCACCAATCCTAACACGCGTTGCAAAATTCAGTCACAGTGCGGAGTCTGTCTTTCACTCCGAAGAGAGCTATCTGTGACGTCACATTCCCTATATAGGTGCGCTAGCGTCTGTGCGCAGTGAATCAATGTGACATTGTTAGAACATGACGGATACTACGAAGACAATAAACTGGGGTACACCGGCCGTGGAGAAGAAGTGATGGCATAGCAGCGGCTACCAAAGCAAACACAGTCCTGCTTCCAGAAGAGACCGATTTTAATTGGGATTTAGTGGATTTTCTCTCTTCTTCACAAGAATTTGTTCCGGTACCAGCACCTTCGCCGCCTTCTCCTTCCTTACCGTACGTCGAGGATTTTATACAGAGGCAGAAAGAAAAATTGGAGAAATTTTTGCAACAGTAGATAGAAGCAGAACAAACCTTTCTCATTCAACAGCAAGAGCGAGAAGATAATAATAATAATAATAATAATAATAATAATAATAATAATAATAATAATAATAATAATAATAATAATAATAATAATGAGGACTTTGTATAGCGCCTAATCTTTAGAAGCTCTAAGCGCTTTACAACATTTGACAACACTTAAAAAACATACATAATGATATGATTACAAAAATAAAATCAAACACAACGAAATTAGAAACAGAAAACATGCTGTAAATATTTAAGGTAAGGATACATTATAAGGATACATTATTAGGTCTTTAAGTCTGTTCTTGCAGTTGATGTTACGTACATGTAGTTTAATTATTTGTGTGTTAGTTTTAAATTTTTTATTTACTTTTATTTCATTACATGTTATTGTAATGATAACTTTATTCACTGGATTTGACATTTTTCCGGAAAATTCAGTTCAGTTCTGTTTTGATCTGGTAATAAACCGGTATTGCTACATTGTATTTTAGCTGACCTAGTTCCCGACCTTGATTTAGAATTGGTAAACAACATTTTTTTTTTTCTTTCCTAGAGTGAAAATCATTAGTCGTAATCAAAGTCATATTTGGCCTGCGTGTCAGTTCTATGTAAACATTTTTAAAATTTTTTTTATTCAATCTTATAGATTCGTTCAGAAGAATCAAATTCATCCATGGCGTACGTGACAGCCGACCTGTTATGTTACTACGTCGTTCGAACTAAGTGACCACGTGACCCTATCACGTGGTTCTTTGTGCGTTTCAGTTGGAGTTAAAGTGATGTTTCATAGTGTTTTTTCAGTCAGTCGTAAATCATACCTTTGGTCTCAAAGGTATTATCTTCTTGTTGCCACTTGAATTGAGTTTTTTTTATTTAAAATAATTTATTTTCCCTGGAAACTTTATCTAGTGTTCATAAAATTTCTTGGACAAAGACATTTTCTGAAAATTATTCGGAATTCTAAAGCCGGAATATTATTTTTAGTGATTCAACAAGGAACTGTTGACACGACAACACAGAACAGGTTAAAGAAGACGTCATCTCCTTCAATCTTGGAACTTCATCGGGATTCGAACTTTGATTCAATTAGAACTTTTTAGTGATAGGACATATATTTTTAAATTCTAGGATTAATTTTTAGATTAGATTCACAAACCGTAAGTCCTTTTTCATATTTTTACCTTGTTTTCACGGGAAATAAATTATTCTGTTAAAATTTACAAAACTTGTTGGCTTCACTCTTTTCTTTGTTACTTTCATACGAACCTAGACACGTAACAAAGAAGAGGCAAGAAGAAAAAAAACGACAGGAAGAAGAAGAATATGATTACAAAAATAAAAACAAACACAACGAAATTAGAAACAGAAAACATGCTGTAAATATTTAAGGTAAGGATACATTATAAGGATACATTATTAGGTCTTTAAGTCTGTTCTTGCAGTTGATGTTACGTACATGTAGTTTAATTATTTGTGTGTTAGTTTTAAATTTTTTATTTACTTTTATTTCATTACATGTTATTGTAATGATAACTTTATTCACTGGATTTGACATTTTTCCGGAAAATTCAGTTCAGTTCTGTTTTGATCTGGTAATAATCCGGTATTGCTACATTGTATTTTAGCTGACCTAGTTCCCGACCTTGATTTAGAATTGGCAAACAACATTTTTTTTTTCTTTCCTAGAGTGAAAATCATTAGTCGTAATCAAAGTCATATTTGGCCTGCGTGTCAGTTCTATGTAAACATTTTTAAAATTTTTTTTATTCAATCTTATAGATTCGTTCAGAAGAATCAAATTCATCCATGGCGTACGTGACAGCCGACCTGTTATGTTACTACGTCGTTCGAACTAAGTGACCACGTGACCCTATCACGTGGTTCTTTGTGCGTTTCAGTTGGAGTTAAAGTGATGTTTCATAGTGTTTTTTCAGTCAGTCGTAAATCATACCTTTGGTCTCAAAGGTATTATCTTCTTGTTGCCACTTAAATTGAGTTTTTATTTAAAATAATTTATTTTCCCTGGAGACTTTATCTAGTGTGCATAAAATTTCTTGGACAAAGACATTTTCTGAAAATTATTCGGAATTCTAAAGCCGGAATATTATTTTTAGTGATTCAACAAGGAACTGTTGACACGACAACACAGAACAGGTTAAAGAAGACGTCATCTCCTTCAATCTTGGAACTTCATCGGGATTCGAACTTTGATTCAATTAGAACTTTTTAGTGATAGGACATATATTTTTAAATTCTAGGATTAATTTTTAGATTAGATTCACAAACCGTAAGTCCTTTTTCATATTTTTACCTTGTTTTCACGGGAAATAAATTATTCTGTTAAAATTTACAAAACTTGTTGGCTTCACTCTTTTCTTTGTTACTTTCATACGAACCTAGACACGTAACAAAGAAGAGGCAAGAAGAAAAAAACGACAGGAAGAAGAAGAATATGATTACAAAAATAAAAACAAACACCACGAAATTAGAAACAGAAAACATGCTGTAAATATTTAAGGTAAGGATACATTATAAGGATACATTATTAGGTCTTTAAGTCTGTTCTTGCAGTTGATGTTACGTACATGTAGTTTAATTATTTGTGTGTTAGTTTTAAATTTTTTATTTACTTTTATTTCATTACATGTTATTGTAATGATAACTTTATTCACTGGATTTGACATTTTTCCGGAAAATTCAGTTCAGTTCTGTTTTGATCTGGTAATAAACCGGTATTGCTACATTGTATTTTAGCTGACCTAGTTCCCGACCTTGATTTAGAATTGGCAAACAACATTTTTTTTTTCTTTCCTAGAGTGAAAATCATTAGTCGTAATCAAAGTCATATTTGGCCTGCGTGTCAGTTCTATGTAAACATTTTTAAAATTTTTTTTATTCAATCTTATAGATTCGTTCAGAAGAATCAAATTCATCCATGGCGTACGTGACAGCCGACCTGTTATGTTACTACGTCGTTCGAACTAAGTGACCACGTGACCCTATCACGTGGTTCTTTGTGCGTTTCAGTTGGAGTTAAAGTGATGTTTCATAGTGTTTTTTCAGTCAGTCGTAAATCATACCTTTGGTCTCAAAGGTATTATCTTCTTGTTGCCACTTAAATTGAGTTTTTATTTAAAATAATTTATTTTCCCTGGAGACTTTATCTAGTGTGCATAAAATTTCTTGGACAAAGACATTTTCTGAAAATTATTCGGAATTCTAAAGCCGGAATATTATTTTTAGTGATTCAACAAGGAACTGTTGACACGACAATACAGAACAGGTTAAAGAAGACGTCATCTCCTTCAATCTTGGAACTTCATCGGGATTCGAACTTTGATTCAATTAGAACTTTTTAGTGATAGGACATATATTTTTAAATTCTAGGATTAATTTTTAGATTAGATTCACAAACCGTAAGTCCTTTTTCATATTTTTACCTTGTTTTCACGGGAAATAAATTATTCTGTTAAAATTTACAAAACTTGTTGGCTTCACTCTTTTCTTTGTTACTTTTATACGAGCCTAGACACGTAACAAAGAAGAGACAAGAAGAAGAAAACGACAGGAAGAAGAAGAAGCAGAGAAGAAACAAGGTCTAGGAGAGAAGGAGGGCAGTGAAACTCAAACAGTGATGGTGCCCTTAGACATTTGGCAGAGTTAAGGAGTCTGAAACAAATATATCAGACTTCTTTAATACAACCCAAGAGAAAAAGACCTTCCCGAGCCAAACTGTCCAACCCCGTCAACACACCTACTACGCCTGAGATACCAACCCTAGTGATTTCTACCAAGTCATCGAAGTAGCAGGTCCAGAAGTATGCCTTGGCCGTGGCAAAAAGATAAGGCAGTTATATACCGTTCCTGAGGTTTTTGTTTTTAAAAAAACAAAACAAAAAACAAACACCCAACGGCCCTTTTTAGGGCCACCCACCTCTCTCGAAAAGAGACTACTCAATGTTTGCCAAAATCAAATAAAACTCAAATCCCTTTTTCCACATGATGGACGTGTGTGAGTGCCCGGGTGTAGGTCCTTATTATTAAAATCAAAATCAAGAGACACTTACGTTTTTCTTTCTGGCATGTTCTCTGGTACAAATTTACAATCCATTTTCACAACACAGCACTTTAAAAAGTTCATAGACTCTTAGTTGTCTTTTCACTCTCTCCGTTTTTTTTTCTTCAATGTCACAGATTTTACTCTTCTTCCACATTTTCTGCTCGTCTTCTTTTCTTCTCTTTCTGAACGTGCTTGGGTTCTTCCTTTTCGGAGGGTTCTTCTTCCTCCAGTTCGGAACTCCTCTCTTTCTCCTTCTTTTGTTTCTTAGGGCAGTCTGTAGACCAATGTCCTTTCTCTTGACAATGATAACAGGTATCTTGACCTTTGTCTTTTTTAATGCCTGTCTTACTTTGACGATGTGGACATTCTGAAGACCAATGCACTTTCTTCTGACAGATATAGCAAGTATATTGACTTTATCTCTAAAGGACGGGGAGTAATCCGTCGGTTTCTCTGAAGAAAACCTTCGTATGAAACCTCGCAAGCTCTGATCAGAAGTTATATCTGTGTTGGCTCCTCCATCTTTCTGGTCGGATTGAGAGTGAAATGAATACTTTGAGGGAAGACACTGACCCTTTATATAGGGAAGACACTGACCTCACATTTATATATAGGGGTCCATGGCATTTAAAATGTAGTCATTTGACCTTTTGCGATCAAGATGAAACGATCGCATCATTTCGTGAAGAAAGGAGAAGTATGTAAGAGGCAGAAACGTGACATTTCGCCTCGCACAGTAGCTGAAGTCTTAGCTCAAATCCATGCCAGCGATTTCGAAGATGACATGAGTGAACCAGAATTCAGACCTAGAGTGTCTTCGTTAAACCAAAGTCCGCTACCAGTAACACCTTAAAATTACTATTACATTCGAGAGACGGATAAACGCTCATCTAGAAAGTTTAGAACCACAGCCTACACGTATACGGTGAAGTTTAAAGATTTCAAGTCAGACGTACCGCTGGAGAAAGCACAAGAGTTCATCACCGATGTGTGTGATTCTTTGTTCATCACGCTGAAACGACAATGTGAAGCCAAAGAAGACGATCGCTTGAGACTTTCCATTTATCACGACAGTCTGAAGTCTCCATTTTGGATCGAGTTTAGCAGTCCAGCAGAACTGACACCTTCCAAAGTCTTCGGCAAGATTCAACACGTGCAGCAATCCAACGACAATTTTCACATCACCGATGGAAAAACGACACTGTACATGGCCCAGGTTTCTCCTCCCAAAGGGACCGGACAACACAGAAAAGTGTTATTGGTGGACGAACTTCGCAGCATCAAGCGCATCATTGTCCGAATTAACAACCCGCAAGACCAGATGTGTTTAGCCCGTGCCATCATGGTGGGACGAACGTATGCTGACAAAAACGACACGACAGAATCGAAGAGAGCCTGAGACAACGTTCGAAAATCGAACCGAATCAAACAACAAAGAAAAGCAGATCTCCTGTTATAGCAAGCTGGCATATCTAAAGACACTGCATGTGGCATTCCTGAAATGCAAAAACTGCAAGACGTCTTGGCTGCACGCCACACGTTGAAAGTACAACCTCAATAAGTGCGTAGACCTCTGTTGCTTTGAGGCAAACATCTTAAAGACGGAAAATACTTTTACATCTATCATCACGATGAACATTTCGATGCCATTACCAGTATCACCGCATTCCCGGGATACAGTTATTATTGTGAGAAATTTGACTAATGCTATAACAATTGAGAGCAACAAAAGCATTGTGGATAGAAATGCGAGGGATGTTTGGTCTCTAAACCCTGTCTTCACGAAGGACAACAATGAATGCATTGCCCGACTTGTCAGACCACTTTTGTCAGCCCAGCCTGTTACCAACAACTTCTGAAAACGCAAGGTCCACAGCAGAAAAGTGCTCCGGAGACCGAACAAGTTGGCTGATTTTTCTCAATGGATCTTAGACCCCATCGACGAAACATGGAGTCAAGAGGACATCAAACGTTACGGAGATTGCCATCGCTATGCCACGGTGATGGCTCACAATTTCTCGGGATACGATGGACATTTTCTTCTGAAATACTATACGGAACAAAGTCCCGAACGTCCGAAAGTGACTTTGAACGGAGCCAAGCTCATTTCCATGCAAGTGGGGGAAGTGGGGCAAGTGCAGTTTAAAGATTCGATGAGTTACTTGGGCATGCCTTTGAGTCGAATGCATAAAACATTTGGAATGACAGAAATGGCCAAAGGATATTTCCGCATTTTTTCAATACCGAAACCAATCAACACGCCCTTCTACTCCATTTGCCTGATGCTCACATCTACGACATCGACAACATGCGCACCGAACAACAAGAAGCTTTCTACGTTTGGCACCACACTCGTGCCTCGGACCCTTTCGACTTTCAGGAAGAAATGTTAAAGTATTGTTTTCCCGACGTGGACATTTTACGGCGCTGCTGTGGAAAATTTCGAGAATTGTTCATGAAGCATGGAGGAATCGATCCTTTGAAAGAAGAACCATTGCCAAAGCGTGTTCCTTAGTGTACCGGAAAAGAATAATGCCCGAGAGACAATGGCTGTCATACGCCCTCAAACAACCAGTTTTGTTAAACGTCAATAATCGGTCAAAGCCCTACCCTGGGTACATCGCTTGTGCGACAAGGAAGACAAATGGGTCCAACACGCCGGAACGGAGGAGGTGAAAAGACCATCAGAACGTATTCGGTGGATGTATGGCACTTAGAGAACCCTAAGATCGTCTACGAGTTTAACGGTTGATGATTTCACGAATGTCCGATCTGCTACCCTCAACGTGACACTAAAAATGAATTTTTACAACGTACCATGGAAGACTTGTACGAAGCTACTTGTCAACGCCGCTTGAAGTTAGAAGAGCAAGGATCCCAAGTCGTGGAAATGTGGGAACAGGAGTACGATCACCATTTGAAAACTGATCCCAAGTTTAAATGTATCGTGGAAAGTTACAAGCTGGTGGATCCTCTGAACCCGCGGGACAGTTTGCACGGAGGACGGAAGAATGACACCTGTTTGCTATACCGCGCCGACGAGGAGAAAGGAGAAGAAATCAAATACTTGGACGTGTGTTCTCTGTATCCTTACATGTGTAAATACTGTCACTTTCCGCAGGGCACCCACAATCGCTGACGCAGCACATCGACCTGGAAAACCTTCGACAATACGAAGGATTGACTAAATGTAAAGTCTTGCCTCCCACGGACTTGTATCATTCCGTTTTACCTCACCATTGCCAATGAAAACTGGTGTTTCCATTGTGTCGCACTTGTGTCAAAACGTGCAACCAAGATCAACCTTGTCCTCAAACTCAGGAAGAACGTGCATTGACGGGGACATAGGTCGGCGTGGAATTGTTAAAGCTCTGGACCTGGGATACCAATTGTTAGACGTGTACGAAATGTACCACTTTCCCAAGACAGAACAGTACCACAAGGGTGACGAGACTCAGAAAGACATTTTCGCAGACTACGTGGATGCCTTTTTGAAACTGAAATAAGAAGCCAGTAGGTATTCTTCCTGGTGACACACTCCCAAAGACCAAAGGAAATTCAAAGAGAAATACGTGGAGCAGGAAAGCATCACTTTAGACCACATCGAGAACAACGAAGGAAGGCGATTGTTTGCCAAAGTGATGTTACATTGTTTGTGGGGCAAAATGGCACAACGACCGAGTTTACCCAAGACAGAGTATTTGACAGAACCTTCCCGCTACTTCCAGATGATTCACGACAAAATCAAATACATGAAACACGTAGACGTCCTTCGTGAGGACCTGATCTTGGTCAATTACGAAGAAGAACTGGACTTTGTACAAGCCGACGAAGTTGGAAATGTCATCATTGCGGCCTATGTGACAGCCCATGCTCGCTTGAAATTGTACGAAGCCTTAGAGCTGTTAGGAGATCGTATGCTGTATTTTGATAGGACAGTTGCATCTACATCGATCGCCTGGGTCAGCGGCACCCTGACATCGATGTAGACCCTCTAGGAGCCTGGACGGACGAGCACCCCGACGACAAGATTCTAAGTTTTGCTAGTAGCGGTCAAAAGAAAATTATGGCTACGAATTCTGAGACGTCAAGGAGAAGTGCACACTGTTATGTATATTGAATTTAATTGTATTGTTTTGTTAGTTTTAAATTTTTTAATTCCATTACATGTTATTGTAATGTAAATTTGTTTACTGGATTTGACATTGTCCAGAAATTCAGTTCAGTTTTGTTTGACCTGACTGTTATCTTTTTTATTTCACTGATAAACAACCAATAATAGAAACAGTGTATCTAGTCTCTGATCTTGTCTCCAAAATCAGTGACAATTTTGGTTAACAGTTTTTTTTTAATTTTTAAAAAATCTTTCTCATAGTAAGAATTGTTAAGTTGAATCAAGGTCATACCTGGAATACGTGGCGGGTGGCATGTATCTATTATTACAAACTTCTATTTTTGTCCAGAATAATGAACTTTTGACCCTCCTCCGGGAATCTGTTTTGCCTCTTAATTAGCGTATAACTGTTGTTTTTGATAGAGGGTTTTCAGTCGAGCTCCAAACAATTGACACGTTAAGTTGTCATTAAGTTGTGACCTGTTTGAGTTGACATTTTATTTATTTTCTTCAACATTATTGAATTCAAGTGATTCTTTTCTCTGGAAATACAAGTGCTCCTACAAAAATCTTGGATCAGGACATTTCTTGAAATTTATACGGAATACAAAACTGTAATAATGTTTTCTGTAATCAACGAGAAATTGTTGACATGTCTACACGTTGAAGATTACAACAGACGTCATCGCCTTCCATTTTGGATTTCATCGGGACTCTAGCTCAGATTCATTTAGGACCTTTCAATACTAGGACTTGTAGTTTTTAATTCTTGGATTATATTTGGATTTGATTCATAAAACCGTAAGTTCTTTTTTCTCATTTTTCTTTTGGTATTCTAGGGAAATAAATTATTTGTTAACTTGTACAAACCTTGCTGTCTTAACTCTTTTCTGTTACTTTTTTAAGAGCATAGACTCGTAACAGAAAATCGGGTCCTAGTCCTTGGGATATATGAATTTTGGCTAAAATATTTAAGAAAACTTTGTTTTTTGAAATTCAAATTCCCCTAGTTTTTGAATCTTTAAAATCCCAAGAATTATTTTACATTTTAGAAATCTTTAGTGAAATCAACAGGCTTTTTGCAATGTCATCAAAAGTGGAGATCTTTCTTTCAAATCCTACACAGGAACAGTTAACCTTCTTGACAAAAGATGAATTGCTTCAGCTTGCCAGAAGATATGAACTTTCTGAGGCAAAAACTTCTTTAACATAGCAAGAAATAAAAAATATATTGATCCAGTACTTGGTGGAAAAGAATGTTTTGGATAAAAGTGCTTTGGATTTGATCAGTAAGTCTGTATCAGACTCTGACATAAAACTAAAGGAATTAAAATTAAAATACAAGATGGAATTAAAGTTAAGAAAGCTTGAACTTCAGAAAGAAGAAAAACAAATGCGGTTACAATAGGAGAAAGAGGAGAAAGAAACAAATGCAGTTGCAATTTGAGAGAGAGAGAGAGAGAGAGAGAGAGACAGAGAGACAGAGAGACAGAGAGAGACAGAGAGACAGAGAGAGAGAGAGAGAGGGAGAGAGAGAGAGAGAGAGAGAGAGAGAGAGAGAGAGAGAGAGAGAGAGAGAGAGAGAGAGAGAGAGAGAGAGAGAGATGGAAATGCAAAGAAAGAAGACAGAAAGGGAATATCAGTTTAAATTAAGAGAATTAGAGCTGGCAAGTGAAAAGAACATTCCCACTTTACATACAAATTAAAGTTTTGATGTTACTAAGAATATTAAGTTAATGATCCCTTTTAGAGAAAAAGAAGTAGACAAATATTTTCCTCTGTTTGAAAAAATTGCTGAAAGTTTGAAATGGCCAAGGGAGCATTGGACTCGATGATTACAATGTGTATTTACTGGTAAAGCTAGTGATATTTACAATTCACTGTCACTACAGCAAAGTGCTGACTATGATCTGGTTAAGGAATGCATCTTAAAGGGTTAATAGTTAGTCCCCGAGGCTTATCAGCAAGAAGTCAGGACTATAAAAAAGAAGCTGGACAAACTCATGTCGAATTTGCAAGAGAAAAAGTGCAGTTATTTGATCGATGATGCTTAGCCAAGAGAGTTGATCAAGATTATGAGAATCTCAGACAACTTGTATTACTTGAAGAGTTCAAGAACTGTGTTCATAGTGACATTAAGACTTATCTTGATGAGCGTAAGGTCGAAACCTTGGAAATGCTGATCGTACTGCTAATGAGAATTTCTTAACTCTTAAAGTTTCTTTTGTAGGCAAGTCTTCCACTCAGCAGTCTTCTGGTAAAAAAGTATTTCAGCCTAATATGAGCCCTTCTAAATTTCAATTTGGCACAACTTTTAAAAATCAAGCTTCTGATAAACTTGATTCAAAATCCTCATCTCTTCCTACGTGTACGTATTGTAAGAAGAAAGGACACGTTATTTCTGATTGCTACAAATTGAAAAATAAGCATCAGAATCAAGACGGACCTATTCCAAATGCTCTTATTTCTAAGAGGTCAAGGTCACGGTCATGTATTCAAAGCAATACATTTGTTGAGTCTAATAAACCCCAGTCTGATGTTATTATGGAAAATTATGAACTATTCATGTCAAAGGGTTCTATATCACTCTTGGATGATTCGGTGAATCCCATCCCTATTAAAATTTTAAGGGACACTGGAGCTTCTCAGAGTCTTTATTATCAGGTACTTTGCCTTTTTCTGAAACGTCTTCTTCAAATGAGAGTGTTTTTATTCATGGAGTAGAGTACGGCTTTGTTAATGTTCCTCTCCATTCTGTAAATTTGTCATTAGACTTAGTCTCAGGACCTGTGACAGTGGGAATAGTGCATTCTTTACCAGTTGAGGGCATTCATTTATTACTAGGCAGCGACCTAGCTGGAGACAAGGTTGTGGTTAATCCACTTGTAACTGACAAGCCTTCTTTGGATCAGAAAGTCTATCCTGTTGAAAAAGAATACCCTGATTTATACCCAGCTTGTGCAGTTACTAGAGTTATGACAAAAAAAGCTCATGAGAATGATGTTGATCAGTAAAGTATTCCTTTAGCTGACACATGGATTGGTCAGGTTTTTGATGAGGTCACTTTCACTCTTTGTTTGGATCAATCAAAAGGTATTGATCACAGTGATCCTCTTTTAACTAATCATTCTCTTTTTTTCTAATCAGGGTGACAAACGACAATTACTTGTCGTCGAACAGAAAAAAGATCCTGAGATCTCCTGTTTGTTTGAAAGGGTCATTAGTGAAACTGAAGCAACTAAGTACCTGTCTGTTATTTCATTAAAAATGGGATTCTTATGAGCAAATGGAGACCTCTCGAGGTACCTGCTGGTGATGAGTCGCAAAAATTCAGGAACTATAAGAAAGAAGCCGGAGAAACTCATGTCGAATTTGCAAGAGAAAAAGAGCAGTTATTTGATAGATGGTGCTTAGCTAAGAAAGTTGATCAAGATTAGGAATATCTCAGCCAACTTATATTACTTAAAAAGTTCAAGAACTGTGTTCATAGTGACATTAAGACTTATCTTGATGAGCATAAGGTCCAAACCTCGGAAAATGCTTCTCGTACTGCTGACAAGGATTCCTTAGCTCATAAAATTTCTTTTGTAGGCAAGTCATCCACTCAGCAGTCTTCTGGTAAAAAAAAGTATTTCAGCCTAATACGAGCCCTTCTAAATTTCAATCTGGCACAACGTTTAGAAATCAAGCTTCTGATAAGCTTGATCAAAACTCCTTGTCTCTTCCTACGTGTACCTATTGCAAGAAGAAAGGTCACGTTATTTCTGATTTCTACAAATTGAAAAATAAGCAACAAAATCAAGACAGACCTATTCAAACTGCTCTTATTTCCAAGAAAGGTAGAGTGTTGACGACGGTGGATTGTGTGCGCATTAGCAAAAATCAAACGCACTTTCGACAAAGGTTACTTACCCAACTAGACCACCGAATTGTTTCATGTCATTGGACGAGTACGTGGCCGTCATCGTACCGTCTATAAATTGGAAGACATGAACGGAGAAGTGTTAAAGGGAACGTTCTACTTGCCCGAGTTACAATGTGTGACCAAAAAAGAAGACGAAGTGTACGACATCGAAAGCATTATCCATCGAAGAACCCGTAAAGTGGGTAAACGTCGTGCCAAAGAAATCAACGTACAATGGACACGATATCCACCGAGTTTTGACTCTTGGATCAACGCTTCGCAAGTCATCGACAATAAAAAAAAGTGACCATCATGCCCTTCAACACAGCCTCAACCACCACAGTGACCACTCCTTCACCCAGTTCTTCTCTGCAAGATCTACAAAAGCAACCCTTGTGGGTGTGGTGTGGAGAACGTGTGCCTAAAACTCAAATCGTCTTTTTCTGCCAAATCTTTGTTGTGAATTGTGTCATCGGTGCTGCCATTGCCAATTTGAGTTTGCAACAAGGAGACAAACAATTGTGGACTATTTTACTAAGCAGTTCCATCGATTACGTTCTCCCCAATCCTTCCCTGAAATACTCTAACGGTAACAACGGGAGTCTTGCGACCAACGTCAGTCACTCTCCCAACAGTCACAATAACAACAACAATCCTCTTTTAGACACTCCTCTGACCTCCAGTGACCCCTGGGACAGCAGAACTATGAATAACCAATTTTACTTAACTTTACCCAGTGACAGTTCCATGGATGTGTTTTCCAACAATACTTTGTGCTATTTCACGGCCAAATTACCTCTGGCCATCCAATTGTATCACGAAGCCCATTGGGAAGTGACTTTGCTCGAAGTGATTCACCCTAAACAAATCAAGAACATTACTGAAAATCAAAACACTTTTGAGGTCGAAGCTCTGAACGACCAATTGCAACAATACTTGAATGAAAACGAAAATGTAGATGTCTCTATGAAACAACAAGTGTTCCCCGATACTCCACGGTATCTGGTAAAAATTCACGCAGGCTACTAATTTTGCGGTCAACGTCTGGTGGACACGATTGCTGCTAAATTCAATGAGCTGTTTGGAAATGCCTTTGACAAAACGAAACTTAGTGTCACCTTCGAGTTCCATCAAGTGGCTCGTCGCCTACTGATGAAATTTTCGAATGCCAAAACGTTGTCCATTACATTTTGTCCTGAATTGTTTGACATTTTGGGTGGAGACCTCAAGATGGTCAAGGGCAACAACATGCCACCCATCACCAATAACTTGAATTTTCCGAAGTTTTTCGATCTCCTGTAGAACTGATCCAAGGACTAAATGTGACCTTTGTGTACTCTGATGTGATGGGGTACAACGTGGTGAGACACACATCTGCATCATTACTGCGAGTCATTCCTTTCAAAGCGGATTCTGCCACGACCAAAGATGAGGATGGTGGAAACACATATCACATTTACCAGGAATTTGGACATCCTCACTATTTATCCGTATGTAAATCGTATTTCGACACTGTCAACATTGCTATAAAAGAATATCTGGGACAAAATATTCTTTTCACTTAAGGGAAAGTCACAGTGAAACTCCATTTTCGAAAAAGATCCTCTAACGACTTGTAAGTGATGTATCCAGTGTACCGAGGAGTCGCTCGACAGCGAGGACATGGTTTAAGAGATATGCTGAAATCGGAGTTTCGTTCAGTGGCCCCAGTTTTGAAACTGATGGTGACACGAGGATTGCACGCCTAGAAAGATGCCGCTTTGATGCAAGGCAAAGAATTTCTCCAAAATGTCACCAAAATCCCGAAGAAGCTTTCTTGAGAGCAGGCAAAAACGTCTTGTTTTAAATTGGAAACGACATTTTGGGTCGACGAGAAACTCCTATAAATGCCCCAGACGCTGCCGAATCAGGCACTGCAGCTTCCCTGACGCCACAGCAAGGACAAGTCAGAAAGAGACGACGAAGACACCCCTCCAGAGGCGTTCTCACAGCCAGAGCTAGAAAAACCAAGAAAAGAAGAAACGTCCGAGAATTAGACGTTTTTGATTATTAAATAACAGAGAGAGTCTTGCGAATGTTCCAAGTCGGAACTGGATGCTTACCCTTACCAAGAGTACCTCGAAAATCTCTTGACGTACGGAAAAGAAGCCAAGAATACCCATCTTCATGCTCGAGTGGTATGGAAACCTGACACTGTAGGCAAATTCAAAGACACCGATTTGATGACAGAAAAAGAACCAAACCACAATGTGGGATTCAACGACCGACAAATCAATATCAAATATGGGCAGAGTTTAGAACTGATGGATCGTTTGTATTTGGAGTTGTGGTTACAAGAGAAGTATTTACTGAACGGAGTGGATGTCCGCCTAAGACTGAATCGCAGCAGTACCGCTTTCCATTTGATGGCTGATGGTGCTAATTACAAAACAGTCATCGAAGAAGCCAGACCTTGCGTGTGACGCGTGGAAGTGTTACCTAAAGTGGGAAACGACATCAGTCACACTTTGAGCAGAACCACAGCCAAGTATCCGATACGACGAGTGGAAGTGAAACCGTTCACCATTGCCGCTGAACTCCGATCCAAGATCGTAGACCATCTGTTCCAAGGGGAGTTACACAAACGTTTAATCATTGGCATCGTTAGCAATGCAGCCATCAACGGAGCCCCCGATCAAAATCCTTTCGAATGTGAGCATTACAACGTGTCCAAGATTAAAGTCTGTCGAGATGGCAAGACCTTGTGTACCAGACCCTTCGAACCTGACTTTGACAAGAAGAATTACTTGAGATCGTGCTAGTACTTGTCCCTGTACGAAGCTACCTGACAGCTAGAGACCCATAGTAGTCACGGCATTTCGTACGACGATTATGTAGGAAGGTTTACATTGTGGGCTTTTGATTTCACTCCAGACCAAGGCAGAGACGAGGGACATTTCTATCCAATAAAATCTGGTCAGCTTCGTGTGGAACTTCAGCTTGCTACAACTCTACCCGAGACGGTGAACGTCATCTTGTATGCCGAATTCGACAATGCTATAGAAATCAGCATTTGAGAGAAGTCATTCTAGACAATTAGAAGCAATGGAAGACTCCTATCCTCCTTTCAATGCTGGAGAATCTTTGTAAATGAAATGGGAGGATATCGTGGAAGCAGATCGCAAAGACAAAGACGAAGAGGTGATGGTCCTGTCCAGATGACCAGAATAAGAACAACATTTAGTCTCCTGTTTTGCCAAACACCTAGCAGAAACAGTTACATGTTTGACCAAGAAAGATTGCTATGGATGTCAAAGCGATCATCCCAGTCAAATTCAACACGAAAAATGTCTGATGATGAGTCAAGAAGAAAAATTGGTCGAGTATCTGGAGGACGCTTGGAGTCTCATCTCGGAAGAAGCAGTGTTGCATCAGTGGAATAAAGACTTGAGTGAAGATTCCTCCCCTCCATTGACTGTTCTAGAGAACCATCGCATCAAATCTCTCTTGGTCCAGAAGATTGAGACGAAGCAAAGAGACGATTACTTGACAGAGATCTTCAAGCAAAAAGTCAGGATTGAACTGATGACTTATCATTACCTGTAAAACAAGAAACCATAACAAAATGGATACCTGGGAACTTTATTACCTTTTGAAAAACAATTCGTACACCGCTTCTTGGAATCCTGTCGTGTGCGCTAAAGATGAACTTCCTCATCGCAAACCTAAAGACAATCAATCTCAGTTCATCAACATGGACGACAGTCATCTCCCAGGAACCGACTGGGTAGCCGTCTACTTTCTCCACGAGGCCTGTGTGGAGTATTTTGATTCGTATGGATTACCACCTTTGGAATACGACGTCATCGACTTTATGAGAAGCAACATCCAGACGACTCGCTTCAATAATGTGAAATTACAAGGCACAGATTCCATGGTGTGTGGACAATATTGTGTGTATTTTCTTCATCAACGCAGTCTTGGATATCCCTTAGAAAGTTTAGTGACTTATTTTGATTGTGACACTTTTAGAAACGAAGAAAAAGTAGATATATCATGTCAGGCAAAACCTGATACCCAAGCCTGATGAGATAGAGAATGTCAGGATGTTGAAAGTGGCCCAAGACCTGATAGAAGAGGTCTTCAGAGATGAAATCAAGTATGAGCAAGAAGAGTGGACCGAGAAGTATAGACTTCAGAAACAGCAGAGAGAACATCAACAGCAGCAGCAACAACAGCATTAGGTAGATAGAGGTTTTGTGGACTGCCGTGTGGACACGAAAGAGTTCTCCTTCTCCTTTCCGAAGAAGCAGACCCTATCCTGTGGGAAAGCCTGCAGTCAGATGGGGACGCAATCTTAGACGATGAGAGATTGTTATAAACCCCAACAAAACAGCTCTTTTCATGGCTACCCCAACAATATAGAAAATATATACTATTCTATTGCTAAAATTTGTCTGCCTTTGTGTTTGTCTGTTGGTTAAAAATAGATGCGTACCAATAAACACTTCGTTTCCCTGGCTTGTATGATAGTGTGTGTGTGTGTGTGTGTGTGTGTGTGTGTGTGTGTGTGTGTGTGTGTGTGTGTGTGTGTGTGTGTGTGTGTGTGTGTGTGTGTGTGTGTTTGCCTGTAGGTAAAAAATAGACGTGTGCCTATGAACACTTCGTTTTCCTGACTTGTAAGATGGTCTGTGTGTTTTTTTTATATGTATGAGTAGTAATAAAGTGTTTTTGTATAAAAAATTGAACGTGAGTGTTTCTTTTAGGTCGGCGCGTTCTTGTTATTGAAGGTGGAATGAGTATTGTTAAATTTTTATGTAAGATGGATGTTTTCCTTCACATCCGTGCTTTAGGGATATAAAGCGGAGCGTCCGTCAGTCTGGCTACCCATCGTTCACTGGTTAACTTCAAATTAAATGAGTGGAATCAGCAAATTGTTGGAACTCCAAATACACCACGAGTATGCCAGGCGATTCCTGGATGAGCTGGCCATGGGGGCCATTGCAGAAAGTGCCAGACTTGAGATAAAGGAGGAAGAAAGGAAGAAGGAAGAGGAGAAGGAAAAAAAAGACAGATCTTGCCTTACCTCATACTTAGGCAAACGTTTGAGGTCAAGCCTGAGGTGAGGACACCATTATCTTATCGCCACGTCAGCCACAGCCACAACCACTACCACCAGTAACAAGAGCCGCTGTCCCCAGATGAAAAACTGGGGCGAAGAGTTGGAGAGACAGTGGCAAGAGTGGCAGCCGCAGAGACCTCATCATCCCCGGGTCTGTCATAAGAGAAGACAGAGGGAACAAGTCTTCACTATCCCTCAAAGTGAAAACTGGGATGATGAGGCCACTCATCAACCATCTGCACTCCGAACCACACGCATTAATTGGGAGAATGACTGGAGTCGACGCTGCGTGTGTGGGGCACGTACTGGGAGGTGTCACCATTAACCAGGTGCATTTGTAGTAAGGAAAAACAGCCCTTCTCAGGGCTAACCAGATCTCTAAAACAGAGAGACTGATCAAGTTGCCAATCATATAATTATGTGTGTGTTTGTGTGTGTGTTTTGTTTGTGTTGAGTGCGTGCGCGTACTTGTGTGTTCATGTGTGTGTACGTGCACGTACGTGTGTTTTTTTGTTTGTATGCGTGTGCGTGCGTACTTTTTGCTTGTATGCGTATGAGTGCGCGTTCGTGTGTGTTTGTGTGCGTCTTTTTGTTTGTATTTGTGTGCGTACGCGTGTGTGTGTGTGTCTTTTATCCCTTAACAAATCCCTTGTCCCCACATCATGTGTGTTTGTTTTGTGTGAATGTGAAGTAGTGTGACTATAAACACCCACTCCTTTGCTGATGTCACTGAAGGTAATGGTGTGTTTTGTAAATAAAACCTTTCTTTCTCCCCTATGTATTGATAGGAAGTATAGTGGTTTTGATAGTATTAGTGTGTTGTTTTATATACAAATTTATTATAGGTTAGCACTCTCATCACTGTGGATTGTTTGGTATCTAATATGGGTAGTTAGTGTGAGGGGTTGTTTTTATTCATTTCCGTGCTTTAGGGATATAAGGCGGAGCGTTCGTCAATCGCGCCGTCATGCAGTTGCGCGGAAGAGCTAGCAAGTAGACCGCAATGGAAACCATTAATAGCAAGGGCGCAGCGCAATGGTTGCCAGCCAATGCAATAATTCCTACTCAAGGCAAGGCTCAAGCAGATAGCTGGAACCTTAGAGCTGGAACGAAAAGAATAACATTACTACTTGTCTGGGAGAAGAATGAACGGACGGATCGAGATATTGTTGATCTTGGGGAAAATGGCGAAAGCAGACGGAACAAGAATAGAAAGCGCAAAGAGAAGAGAAAAGCAGCCTATTAAAGGCCACAAACCGTTCAACTGCGACACCTGGACCTCTGCCGCAAAGACAACTACCCCTGGAACCCATCAAGGTCACCTCCACAGGAACTCAGACACAAACACCAAGACGGCAGAAAAGCAGCAAAGACGTGGAAATCCAAACTAAATACAGTCTTCCTAATTCTAAAACAGAAGAAAGTGAAGATGAAGAGCAGGCTGAAGGATAAGTGAGTGACTCTGACGAAGCAGTTGAGGAGGATGAAAACGACTCAGATAAACGACAATTGTTGGAACTCGGGCTAGAAGCTGCCCTAGACGACTTTAGGAAAGCTCAAAACTACGTCAGTGCAGTAAAATATATCGGCTGGCGACAACTCGCAACCAGGAAACCGAGGTCCCAACAATGGGTGTTCGGGGTGCGTATACTTGACCAGTACAATAGCGATGCCTTCCATGAACTCTCAATGGACACACCGTTAGAAGCCACCAATCATCTGACTGTCTTAAACGGGTTTGAGGCATTCCTGGAACAGCGACGCAAAGAACCACGCAGTGCAGCGGATATAGTGGACGAAGAAAACAACCGGGGCACTTTTGGACTGCCGTCCTAAAGCCCTTGTAAGGGTTATTACTAAACAAATGCCTCTTATCTTAAGGATTTCTACTTTGGCTTAGAAACCCGATTTGATTGGACTTACAAAACGAATTCGATCCTTTGGCGACCGTTCAAAAGTTTACTTTTACAAACCAATATTGATAGAAAATTATTATAGTCGCTTCGACTACATTTGAGTAAGATAGTACTAGAAATCTTATGTACGCTCAGTACGCTAAATTCCAAGTATATAGGACAATAGGAAAATTTAAAACTCAGATTAAATGGGACTCTAATTATGATTGTGGCAAACATAGAATTAGCAATAGGGAATTCCCATTAGTATAACTGGGTTAAATTTGACATACAAGGCGTTTCAGGTAGTACCAACTGTGGGTGTGCCTCCCTCCCCTGGTCCCTTCCTCCCGCCTATAATTAAGAAGTGTGACGCTCGTACATATAAGCGGGGTTTTTGTGGCACCATTCCTACAACCCAGACCAATTAAAAATCTTGTTCAACAAGACTAAACAGGTTGCAAATGCTCGATTGAGAGAAAGTGACTTTCATTCTAGTTATTATTATTATTAATGGCGCCATTCATCATTGAATAACAATAATGGCTTCTAAGCACATGGGCAAGATGATGAAGTTGAAAGAGGTGGTGAACGATTTGGGAAAGGTGGAAGAGATGCAGGTTAGATTGGAAGATGGTTGTTATAGCCCCCACCGAGTAAAAATGGAGATAAATAATTAAAAAAGGCGAAGGAACGATTAAGAGACATGATCAAGGAAGAAAAAGAGAAAAAGGAGGACAAACAGGAAAAAGAACAGATACGAACTTATAACGGAAAATTGATGAAAGAAGAAGACTACGAAAAGAGGAAACAACCGGAGGAAAAGGAAAAGGAGGAGGAGAAGGAGGATATAAAGAAGAAGACGAAAATGTTATGGAGAAGATGAGAAGTTGGTGGAGGAGAAGAGAAGAGAAGACAAAATAGAAGAAAGTTAAAAGGCACTTTTTAGGGTCACTCCATTACGTCGAAAAGATATCTATCCTCACTTGCCTAAAAAATTTTAGTCGATTTTTTTGTGTGTAGATTTATGTCCATAAATCTGTTTGTGTAATATGTCTATGTCTCTAACCCTGTCTCTAACCACGTCTTTATGTCTATGTCTCTATTTGTTCCTAGAGTAGCGCGTATTCAGGTCAACCCCTTGCCACACTGTTCCGCCCGATTGAGGTCAGCCACTTGCAACATTGTTGCCATTGTTTCCCCAGTGTACCGTAACGTCACCCATGTTAAAATGTCTTTTGTCCCTATATTGCCGGGACCCTGTCTGTAATGCTAATTCCCATTGTCTCTATGAATCATGTCACTATATCCCCCCCAGGGGGTCTTGTAATGTTAATTCCCATTGTCTCTATATCGCCCCCCCCCCCTTCCACTACTAGCAGGTCTATAACCATATAGAAAATAGCATCTACCTTACAGGTCTATAAACATATCATATAAAATATTATCTACCTCGCACCACGGGTCAGATTCAGATTTCCAGTAGAACTGACTTAATGATGGATGCAAGGACAAGCAAAATTATCAAACTGCTGTGCATCTGCGTAAAGGAAAAGAGGAAAACAACGATAAATTTTCATTATCTCTCGGAGCGCGAGGGAAACCTTCAAATGTATGGATTTTATATTTGCAAACCTTGTGTCCTTCAGGCCTAGTCTCCTTAAAACCTAGTCTCCTTCAGGGCCAGTCTCCTTCCTTCAAACACAGTATCCTTTAGGCCTAACTCCTTCAGATCTAGTCCCCTTCAGGCCACATCTAATTTAAACCTAGTCTACTTCAGACCAAGTCTCCTTTAAACCTAGTTTCCTTTTGTTATATCTCCTTAAAACTTAGTCTCATTCAGGCCAAATCTCCTTTAAACCAAGTCTTCATCAGGTCTAGTCTCCTTATAACCTAGTTTCATTCAGGCCTAGTCTCCTTCAAACTAAGTCTCATACAGGTCTAGCCTCTTTCAAAAACATAGTTCGCTTCAGGCCTAACTCCTTAAAACCAAGTTTCCTACAGGCCTAACTCCTTAAAACCTAGTCTCATACAGGCCTAACTCCTTAAACCATAGTTTCATTTAGGCCAAATCTCCTTTGAAGATATCTCTTTCAGGCCAGATCTCCTTTAAATCTAGTCTCCTACAGGCCTATCCTCCTTAAAACCTAGTCTCCTTCAGGTCTAACTCCTTCAAACCTAGTCTCCTACAGGCCTGGTTTCTTTCAACCAGCAGCAGGAAGGGCGAATCCCACAACGTTTTCTAGAGGGGATATTTCGCGAATATAAAGCTTCCTACAAAAATGAAAATACAAGGACAATAACGCCAAACCGAAGCCTCTAACCGATCGAGACTTCTCTAATTGGGTTAGCTCATTTTATTTTATCTTTTGACGTTTGTATTTTCAAATTTGTATGCGTCCTAGTTTACCTACCCTGACACAAGCAACTCGACTACCACTTGAGCAACCTCCTCAACCACAACCTGAAGATGAGCCACAACCTCTGCCAAAAGTTAGAATTAACGTTACAGATAAATTCACACCTGAATGTATTGCCGCTATCAAGGATCGAACCCAACTACTTGATATTGCCGCATTTGGATATAGTAATAGAGATAATTATGTAAAACCCAAATATGTTAGAACGATGAGATCTGCTGATTGGATTAGGTATATATATCGCATCGCTACTGATGCTTCGCAGATCAGATCTGAGGAAGATGTTAATAGTTTTAATATTTTTAACCACGCAGTAGATGAGTATATTGAACAAGTAAAACAAGAAAGGAGACAAAAAGAAGAAGAAATGAAGTTGCAGCTTAAAGAAGCTAAACAAAAAAGGAAATAACTCTCAAAAACAAGTAAGAAAAAAGCAGATAAAACAACAAGTAAGAAAAAAGGAAAATGGTATGATGCAGATCTTGGTCCCAGTGCCACTGGAAGTGGTACTGGTACAGGTACCAGGGGAAGTGGTCTTATTACTCCATGCCCCAATAACGTCCTTTCCGATGTTGAACGACTAGAGATTTTGATTGGCGGAAACCGAGCCGGCAATAATTCCCCAGAAATCAATAATGAAACAGCTGCTATTTGTCAGAGATTATTTACAGGCGGTATCATGGACATTAATGTTTGTCGGTCTCCAATTGATGAAATCGTTGATGATTACCGTGACGATGAAATCGTTGATGATTGACTCAATTAGATCATTCACAAGAAAATAAGATGATCATACATATTGCTCAACGTGGACCTGTAATGGTCAGGGTGACAAATTCGCGATTACCTACATATAAAGCGATCTACGGAGATGGACTCGGTGATGTTGTTCAGGGTCTATTCAGAAGGATAGCCCCAAAAGCAATACCTATTGCAAAGCAACTGGGAATGAAAGCTATTGATGTTGTTCGTGATAAAGGTATTGGAGTTGTTGGTGATGTTGCTAGTAAAGCATTCTCAGCAATCAAGGATAGACTAGCACGATTAATAGGACGAAAACCTAAGCCAGCAAAATTATCTAGCACCGAAGTTATACCTGCAGATGTTAGTAAAATAATAAATCAAGCCGCGAATCAAAAACTAGCAGAGTTGGCTGGTGTACCCCTATCAGAAAAAGAAAAAAATATAACTGCTAGTCTGATAGCAGGAAGTGGTCTTCGTGTTAGACGATAACAAATATAATAAGATGTTTAAACGTGTATCTGATCCAGCATTTGACATGGACGCACCAGTTCTCAAGGATGAATAAGTGTGTGATTATCAATGTTATTCTTATGACGCACGTGTACCTAACGCAAGAGGAAGAATTGAGTTGCAAGTTCAGGATACAAGTAGATATTTCCTGCCCGCTGAGGCATTCATTGAGATCGAAGGTGGACTTTTGAAAGCAGATGATACAGTATACTGAATTGGTGATCGAGTTAGTTTTGTTAATAATGGCGTCATGGCGTTATTTAACAGTGCCACATATATCATCGACGGAAAAAATATTGAATCAAGCCTGGAAAACGTCGACGTTGCCACGGCGATACTTGGCCTTGCAAGATACAGCGATGATTACTCCAGATCAGCTGGTCCATCAATGATCTTTGCAAAGGATACAACTGATCATCCAGAAAGCAAAAGTAACACTAAATGCAGCTGGAATTGAAGTTGCATCAATGAATAAAAATTTCAACTTGGGATTCGAATCACGTCGATCAATGTTGAACGGCGATGAAGAATTTTTATGTGTGATTCTACTGTCACATATATTTCGATTCTGCAGAAATGTTAGAAAACTTATATTTGGCGCTAAACACTCCGTGGTACTTGTTAGAAAAGCCACCGACAATGATGCAATATGGCGTGATGCTGCCGTTAATACAGGTAAAGTAATACTAACAAAATATTCGTTGTGGATGACAGTAATGACTCTATCACTTGCCGAAGAATAACGGTTGCTCTCTTTTATTGATCAAGGTGGTAAAACAACATTGTCATGGTGTACGATGACCACATACAATATTAAAAGTAATGTTGCTGGGTTATTCACATGGCAGATAGCATCACAGCAGGGGGATGTCAGCACCACGACTTATATTCATCGCATTTCAGGAAAATGCCAGAGTAGATTCGCAGGAACGAAATCCAGTGGTGTTTGACACTCTTGGGGTTAGTGACGTTTCTTTGAGGATAAATGGACATAAAGAACCTTCTGAAGAAGTATTGCTGAATTTTGATAATAATCATGTTGCACGTGCTTATCATCGGTTGATGACATTTATGAGGCGTGATCAGAATGTTGATTCTGGTTTGCAGATATCTCAGCGGGAATTCACAACTTTATATCCGATCTACTATTTCTCACTGGAACACTTGGATTTATTCAGACAATCAGTAGTTGATATACACTTCCCACCTCGTGTAGCTCGACTGACCGCTGGTGGTTATAGAGCAATAGCTGTTATACTCTCAGACAAAACAATGTTGCTTGAAGGTGTTGGTGGACTAATGAGAATCATTGATGCCCCAGTGGAAAACATGCAATTAAATCGCACATGATATTATAATGTCATATCATCATGGTAGTGCTACTCTGACTCCTGGTTTGTTAAATAGCTACAATCAGTAACAAAAGAGAACTGTGGAATAAAAATAATGCTGAAATCAGAACAGATCGCAGGCGGTCCAAATAAACTATCACTGACAGAACCTCAACTCAAGCACTTCAATGACGCCAAACGATCAAAGACGGGCGTTAGATTTAGTCTTTCTGTGGGTTCCATTAAAGACGCAATCAAGACGGGTGGTATATTTCCACTTCTCGCGGCTATACCAGTGTTGATAGCTGCTTCAGCCCAAGCTGTTGCAAAAGCAGCTGCACTTGGTGCTGTTGGAACTGGGATGGCATTAAAGAAAGCAACAGGTCACGGACTAAAATCTTCCAAAAGCAAAGGTCAGTTCACGGGGAAAGGTCTAAGTCTGCCAGGAACCCCTCATTCATGGTGCGGTCAATCCACGGGGAAAGGTCTAAGACTGCCCGGGACACATTGTTGATACTTCCCATGTCCAATTTTGATTTACTTGATGCTGCTAAGCGATTAAATATCAAAAACTTCAGAGGTGTTTTATGCGTGATCAATTACCAAAACAATCAAACCGTGTTGAAATCGGTATCATTAATCTCGATCGAAGTTCTGGACCAGGTACTCACTGGGTCGCATACCCGATTGATCCACGTGGAGTTGTTTATTTCGATTCGTATATGTTGGCACCACCGAGGGAATTTTTAAAATATGTCGACGTACATCAAAACACTCCCTTACGGTATCCAACATTACCAACACAAACAATAACTGATCCGCCAATATGTGGCCGTGAAGTAATTGCTGTAATCGACGCTCTGTCATCATGAACGACACCGCCTCATAAAATTGTGCACGATTATACCACCAGACGATATAGCCATCCACCTTCGTGTTAAACAGGCCTTAGTGAATACACAATGGTAGATATTTTTGGAAGATCTTCTCGGAGTCTCAAACCTCAAAGTCAATTATCCAAATATGCATCCGCTGACCAGGTCAAGGATGAGCTCGCTAATCTTTTACGTCTCGTAGGTGTGGACCAAAATGAAGTTGTTGTTTTTCATGATCAACAAGGATGATGAAAGACGAGTAATATCCCGTTGACAGATATTGTTCTGCGAGTTCCAGATGTGCGGTATTTACTAAAAACGATAAAATTAAAAACTCGGAGGAATCACTCTTAACACGCATGGGAGAGATTGCTGGACGCATCAGAAGAATTGGAGATATTATGTATGGCAATCTCAACATGAGCAAACATACAATTATTAATGTGAGAGAACCAAAATCAGACGATGATGTGGCAACAAAATGATACGTAGACAGCAACAATCTCACGATTAGAACTGAGATCGACGATCATTATCGTTTGTTATCCGCTGGTGATACAATGACTAGTTCTCTGAACATGTCTAATAATAAAATTACTGGTCTTAGAGAACCAGAATCAAACGATGACGCTGCAGCAAAAGATATATCGATGATAGCAACATCCCGACGATGACTTCGCTGATGACAAGCAATGATGGATTGACTACGTTTAAATCCGATTATGCTACTCACGTACAAACGTTTTTGAATTTTCGTAGAAACACAAATAGAGCTATTAATGAATTTTTTTGGAAGTCCAGCAGTTATCGACATCACACTCTCTGACATAAATTAAACTATCAATGAATTTTTTGGAAGTCCAGTAGTCGTCGACATTAAACTCTCCGAAATAAAAAAAAATGCTAATGAATTTTTGGGAAGTCCAGCAGTTGTCGATATTAAACTCTCCGAAATCAAAAAGATTACCGATAGTGTAATATATACAGTAGCGTCTGGATCAGCATTATGGTCACCAATCAATCAGTTCATCTATCATCGCCCTAAGGTTACCGGTATATACAGGCTCTCAGTACTTGGCACTACAACATTTAAAATTTTCACCAATAATTTACGGCGTTTTCCAGTTGCTAAATCTTCTGTACCTATGCTAGTAGTACTGGATCAAAGCGACGAGACGGTATTTATAGTGACACCCTAAAAAGAAGAACTCGGTTTGATTTACTATTGTTGTCTTGAATTAGTCGCTAAACTACCATATACTTATATTATATAATGAACCAATCAATCGACTTTGTTGCAGCACAACATTATAGATACGAACAAGTGTGTTTGTTACAGACCCAACTGAAAAGTATCATTGATGAGTACACAGTAAAACTAAAACAAAATACCGAAGGCGTATCGTTGTTACTGACATAATTGTATATTCTGCATCTGCTGTAGTCACTCGAACAGCAACTATAATTGGATCATTATCAGCTTCATACATAATAGCACCAGTAATAGGAATTGGTGTTGCAATTGTAGCCGGTGTTGCTGGTATTCTTAATATTATCGCAAAAAAGATATCCACCTGTGCTGCTGATAAATTACACGAATATACAACGTTTCTATCAGCGGCAACACATACGCATGCCAAATTATCATCGTTGATATCATCAGGGCTCAATGATGGAATAATATCAGATCAGGAATTCGCAGAAATGATTAAAGTGTACCACGACACCTCCGGTTTGGCAACTGGAAACCAAAACACAACACCGATGGTGTCGTTGACAGAGTCACCTTAATTTAAATCAGGAAGTAAATAATAATGACAACGATTTCATCGTCGTCACAAGAATTACTGCAACAAATCGTCGCTAATACAACACCACCAACAACCACGATGATATCAGCGAGCTCAACTAATCCTGAATTCTAGGTTAACTTTCCAACGGCAATTCCAGCCAAAGAAAATAGCATTAGCACAATTGCGAATATATTACAGCTGGCCAAATATTAGATCAAAGTCATTCGGTGGATTGCCCGCAAACAACTCATTAGTGTTTTCTTATAAATATAAATCTGATGGAACTCCCGATTGGCAAGTTGTTGGTATTCCAACGGGCAGTTAACAACTAGAACAGATTAATAGTGAATTTCAGCGCAGGATTAAATGTATCACCGGAAAAGAATCTAAAATAGCTATCACGGTTCATGAGCCAACATTACGCTGTAGATATATAGCAATCATCGATCAGATCTGTATTAGGATGACCAGAAATTCCGCCGGTTTATCAAGGACCAACAGAACCAAAACGATCTGACTTTTGCACGGACAAAAAAATATTTTTAAAGTATCCAGAATATCTAACAAATTTTCCATGGTTTCAAGGAGGGACGAGTATAATACCCATTTTCATCGCGTCTGATAGTACAAAGCTTCCAAAAATTAAATTGGTGTTTGCTAAAAACGTTAAAATTTAAATCTCTAATGAATCAGTTCTAACAGTAATGGGAGAGACTGCTGGAAGCATCAGAAGAATTATAGATATTATGGATGGCTATCTCAATATGAACAGAAATACAATTATTAATGTGAGAGAATCAAAATCAGACGATGATGTGGCAACAAAAAGATACGCGACAGCAACAATGCCACGATCAGAACTGAGATTAATGATCGTTTGTTATCCGCTGGTGATACAATGACTGGTTCTCTCAATATGGCTAATAATAAAATTACTAGCCTTAGAGAACAGAATCAAACGATGACGCCGCAACGAAGAAATACGTCGACAATAGCAACATCCCGATGGTGACCTCGTTAATGACGATCAATGATGGAATGGCACATTTAGATCTGAATTTTCTACTAACGTACAAGCGTTTGTAAATTTTCGTAGAAACACAAATAAAGCCATTAATGACATTTGGACGTCCAGCAGTCGTTGACATTAAACTCTCCGAAACCCAAAAAATTACCGATGATGTAGCATATACAGTAGCGTCTGGATCAGCATTTTGGGAACCACCCAATAATCCCATTAAACATACCGCTAAGGTTACCGGTATATACAGATTCTCAGTACTTGGCACTACAACAGTTAAAATATTCACCACAATTTGACGGCGTTCTACAGTCCTGACTCCGTCTGGATCTGTGTTAGTGATATTGGATCAAGACGAGGAGGGAACATTTATAGTGGAACCCGAAAAAAAGGACCTCGGCGTGTTGTATTATTGGTGTCTTGAATTAGTCGCTAAACTACCACCTACTTAAAATATATAATGAACCAATCGATTGACGTTCAACGTTTCAGATACGAACATGTGTTTGTTGCAGACACAACTAAAAATATCATTGATGAGTATACAGTAAAACTAAATATATACCGCAGACGAATCTTTGTTACTGACATAATTTTATGCTCTGCTTCTGCCGTAGTCGCTGGAACAGCAACTATAATCGGATCATTATCAGCGTCATACATAATAGCATCAGTAATAGGAATTGGTATTGCAGTTATAACCGGTGTTGCTTGTATTCTTAATATCATCGCAAAAAATATCCACGTGTGCGGCCGATAAATTACACGAAAATACAACGTTGCTATCAGCGGCAACACACGCGCATGCCAAATTATCATCGCTGATATCATCAGGGCTCAATGATGGAATAATGGAATTCGCAGAAATGATTAAGCTTTACCACGAATCAACTGGAAACCAAACTCAGCGGCAGACGCCGCCGTCTCCGACAAGGACAGAGTCACCTTAATTTAAATCAGGAAGTAAATAATAATGTCACAAGAATTGCTAGAACAAATCGTCGCTAATACAACACTTTGGTGTTTCCGAAGCTAATATCGATCCGGACGGCAAAGCTATCCCCATTACAATGTTATGGGCATATCGGTGAGGAACATTTTTGGAAGATGATATCAGAGCATTATCTAATGAAATTAATCGCGAGCACAAACTAATGAACGACGAACTACGCAGTTATTTACCCAGTATATGAACGAGTATACACCCGTTAGCGATTATCTGAGGAAGGAAATGATCAAGCAAATAGAACATCTGAACCACATTGCATTGGACGTCAAAACAGCTAATCAAAGAATTATACGGACGGTAAATGAATCTGAAGGTTAACCTATCAAATTGCCTGATGGCAATAGATGCTCAGTTAAACAATTATTCCTGAACAAATATTCGTTGTCAGATGCAGATCTCCCAACGTTTACATTTCCTGTATTTAACTTCGACGAGTTGAAGAAAAACGTCAGTTATATCTTCGGTTATTGCCGCAGAGAGAAAAATACCTCCTCCGGCTATTATTCTCAAACACAACAATGATCCAGACAGCGGTGGTCGTCATATATCACAATCGCAGTAAATCTTGTATATGATGCAATCGATGGCAATTATCAAGTAGATCTACAAAGATCCAGGCAGGCACAGCAAGGATATAGCTTATATTCATTCACCCTCGAAGTACCTCCTGGATTTTTAATTGTGTCAGTACCTGTTAATCCAGTTTATCTGCGATGTCATAATCTACTATTATCACGGATACATTTCAGACTTAATGACCAGAACGGACACTTGCTTGATTTAAGGAATGCAGTTTTGTTAATAAGTTTGTATGTGAGATCGTAGCTACATTTTGGGGGATAACTATTATTTATATTGTCTTAAATTAAATCATACAAATGAATATAATTGATGGAATAATTACCGAGATAGAAAAACCTAAACAATGCACAACAATTGATGGTGTGTTATTATTGTCTAAACAAACTTCGTAGTAAGATTCTCGATGATATAATCAATATAGTAAAAAATTCTCGATTAATGGAAAAACTAAATATCATAATCTTGTATCAGAATCAGAATAAAAATAAAAAATAAATATTATAATCTTGAATCAGAATCAGAATAAAAAAATAATATTATAATCTGGAATCAGAATAAAAATAGAAAATAAATATTATAATCTTGAATCAGAATCAGAACAAAAATAAAAAATAAATATAATCTTGAATCAGAACCAGAATAAAAAGGAAAATAAAATTATAATCTTGAATCAGAATCAGAATAAATATAAAAAATAAATATATTAACCAGAATAAAACTTTAAAAAAATATTATAATCTGATTCTGAATAAATATTCTAATCTTAATAATCAGAAAAAATATTGTAATCAGAATAAAAATAAAAATAAAAAATAAATATCAGAATCAGAATAAATTTTATAATCGGAATAAATATTGCAATCGGAATAAAAATAAGAAATAAATATTTTAATCAGATTAAAAATAAAAATAGATGTTGTAATCAGAACAAAAATGAAAATAAAATATAATATTATAATCAGAATAAAAATAAAAATGAAAAATAAATATTACGATCAGAATAAAAATAAAAATAAAAATAAATATTATAATCTGATTCTGAATAAATATTATAACTAGAATAAAAATAAAAATAAAAAATAAATATAATCTTAATCAGAATCAGAATAAAAAATAAATATTATAATCAGAATAAAAATAAAATAAAAAATAAATATTATTATCTGAATCAGAATGAGAATAAAAAATAAATATTAAAATCAGAATGAAAATCAAAATAAGAAATAAATATTATAATTAGAATAAAAATAAAAATAAAAATTATACTAAGAATAAAAATTTTAAAAAAAAAACAACATTATAGTCTGAATCAGAATCAGAATAAAAATAAATATTATAATCAGAATAAAAATATAAATAAAAAAATTAATATTATAATCAGATTAATATTATAATCTGATTCTGAATAAATATTATAATCTGATTCTGAACAAATCTTATAGTCTGACTCTGAATAAAATATTATAATATGAATAATGTTATAATTTGATTCTGAATAAATATGATAATCAGAATAAAAATAAAAATAGTTCTGAATCAGAATAAAAACAAAAGTAAAAATATTTCTGAAGAATAAAATAATTCTGAAGAATATAAATATTTCTGAAGAATAAAATATTTCTGAAGAATATAAATATTTCTGAAGAATAAAAATGAAAATAAAAATGAAAATATTTCTGAAGAATATAAATATTTCTGAAGAATAACATATTTCTGAAGAATATAATTATTTCTGAAGAATAAAATATAAAAATCAGAATCAGAATGAAAATAAATATTTCTGAATAATATAAATATTTCTGAAGAATATAAATATTTCTGAATAATTAAAATAAAAATAAAAATATTTCTAAAGAATAAAATATTTCTGAAGAATAAAAATAAAAGCAAAACAAAAATTAATGTAAAAAATAATGTTATTATATTTTAATCTTGAATCAGAATCAGAATAAAAATAGAAAGTAAATATTATATATATATATATATATATATATATAAGAACAATAGTTTTCTCCCACTCTGGTCCATTCTGATCTCAATGGAAATTTACTTGCCCTGGTTGCTGTCCATGTTGAACTCAATGGAAAATAGCTGGCGCTGATGGATGTCCATTCTTATCTCAATGGAAAATTACTATCATGTGTTCTACTACACTGGTCTATTCTGAGTTCAATGGAAAAAAACTGGGCCAGTTCAGAATAAATATTATAATCAGAATAAATATTATAATCTGATTCTGCATAAATATTATAATCTGATTCTGAATAAATACTTCTGAAGAATACAGTATGGCTGAAGAATAAAAATATTTCTGAAGAATAAAAAATATTTCCGAAGAATATAAATATTTCCGAAGAATGAAGTAGTTTAACCACAGGACTACCGGTCTCTTCAGATATACAGGTGAATTTAGATATATAACTATCCGCTACCAGCGACACTGTCACCGCTTTCTTAATTCCACTTGACTTCGTCATGTTGTTTACAATCATACATAAATTTTTTCAGCTGTATCACATGTGAACTTATAATCATTTTGTTTCGTATTCGCGTGATGACTCCGATCTAACTTTCTCAATCGCATTTGCGAGCGAAACGAATTTCCAGACGTTTTTATCATCATCGACATAAAGTAGAGATTGTTTCATCGCTTGTTATAGCAATTTAATGAACCTGTATTCGGCTGCTAGAGTGTATCTCCCATCATATTTCCGTTCCTTGAAAATCGTTTGTAATTTTTTCAGGATTCAATTGATCAGATAAAGATAATTCTATATCGTCATCATTAATTTTTTAATCTCAGAAAAAATTGCATTAATATTATCGGAATTCATTATATAATAAATATTTCTTTAAAATAAAAACAAAAAAAAAATTATTATCTCGAAGTTAGAGCGTGATGATTTATGAAAATATTAAACTGCAAGAAGACTGAACTTACCTTTCCATGGGGCTCCTTCAGCCGTTCAAATTCCATCTGAACGTCTGTTTATATAACATTTGGAAATCCAGAAATGCTTCACTTAAATGACGCTGCTTGTTTTTCTCTTTTTTTGAACTATTATCCCTGACAAAATCGGGGAGGGAAGAATCCTGACAAAGTCGGAAAAACAAGGATAATGTTTTTTGGAAAACACCAAAAAACCCAACAAAAAATAATTATTTATAAACGTAATTCATAGTAAAATCCAAGTGAGATTACTCTTGAATCTCTCCACTGGAGGAAAGCTTTACTTGACAGAGTAATCTCCCTTCATCTTGCAAGCAATATTCAAAATTGAGCTAAATTAGATTCAGCGTCTGTCAGGAGATAATGAAATGTTAGTTTTCGTTTATAATTATTTGAAAACGCCGATTTGGTTATATTATTCGCGACAAGGTGTATTGAATGCCTGCACATATCAAAATATTTACCAGCAGCATTCATCAATGGGAATTTTTTTTCTTCGCCAGTCTCCACGTTCACAGATTTAACCGCTCTTGCCTGCTTATCGCTTTTCCCAGTATTTCCAAATTTGCAATTCTGACTTTGTGTAATAGCTCGTAAATTACCCATAGGATTATAAAGTTTCCTGCCGTTGATGTGTTCAATCACAAAACCATCTTCAATTAGTCGATGGAAACACTCGTACACAAATTAATGAGAGAGATATATTTTTTCCAGCAAGGAATATGAGATAACCAGTATTAATGACAGCACCGACTGCTTCTTTTAGTTGACAGTTCATAATTACACCATCACGAGATGCCTCATAAGACTTGATGATAGGATGCTTCACAAATTCATTTTGCTCCATTTATATAATATTACTTGTCTAAATTATTATTTTATTGTTAGTGTGAAAATCTGGCGAATAGTCTTCTGCTTCTTTTATGGGAGATTCATTACCGACGACATTGGTGTTATTTTTCTTTATCATAATATTGTTTCAGCTCTCTGTATTTTTTTCACCGCATTTTACACACAGCTGCGACTCTCCTCTAACCCCAACAGCTCATCGTAAACACGGTTTTGGTCCTAGACTTTCATGCCGTACGCTTTGCATGTGATGTCCACAGAATTCATTTACGCAAGACCGATTACAAGGAATTGCAGAACTAATTTTCAACCACTTATAGTTATTCTTTGCTTTGCTTGAATCATTATATGTATATATATATA
>JAECUM010094323.1:0-17056 GCA_016617855.1 Megalonaias nervosa | reverse complement strand
AAAATATATCCCTAAGATTATTATCTGGGATGAAATTTGTACGGTATCGTTGGAAGTATTAAAAACGTTTCTTGATTGGTTATTGACGAAAAATATTTATGTGATAATGTGTGGTGATCATGGTCAACCGCCACCTTTTGTTGGATCCTCACCGCATGAATGGTTAAAAACGTCCGTAGATTATTATGAGGAGATAACTGATGATCATAGAGCTATCGATGAACCACTGAAAGAATTTAAAAAGTTAATCAGACTGCAGTCAGATAAAATACAGTGTGAGATAATGCGTGAAGTAATTCCAGAAACTCCTATGAATGATTTCTGGAATTTATGGAGGCCTGTTAACTTAATAGTTGCAAGAAGAAAGATAGTTCGTGATACACTTCAAAAACAATTATTTCTGTTACATAAAGAAAACTTTTCAAATCTACCTGTACGATTGTGTTATCGCCCAGCAGATACTCGACGACAGAATAGTACAGATTCCAGGACGAGACACTGGAGGTGTCCGGGAGAAACAAAATCTTGCGTTAAATGATATTGTTTTAATTCCTGTTAGTGCTGTTGACAGCGCGTTAACGATGGACAAAACTACATGGACACTAGGATACGCCATAACGATTCATTCATCACAAGGATTAACTATCTCGGATACTAATATTTGGATTGTTGATGATCGTATTGAACGGTCAAATTTAGTTTATCTGGCAGTGTATCGAGTCAGAAGAATATCTCAGCTGCGGAGGGTTATCATAGACTTCACAGAAAATAATAATCAAAACTGCTAGCGACACCGATGATGTAGATAACAAAGAAGTTGTCAAGAAAAAAATTATCTGGTTATAAACAATGTGACAAAAAAAATAATCGCGATTTTGATCTCGATGCTGAATTTATCATGACACTGAAACAACGACAGAATGATCATTGCACGACCTGTAACACAGTAATGTTGTGGCAGTATTCGAATAATAATCCAAGACAGTTTACCGTAGATAGAATTAATAGTAGTCTTGGTCACACACGTGAAAATGTGATGCTAACCTGTCTTGAATGTAATCGAAGTCGACGAGCCAGTTCACATAAGTGAAGGTGGTGGTAATTGTGTGTCTTCAGGAATTGCTTGTAGTTGTTCATGTACAAATCCACGTTGAGGAGCAGTTGAATCTAGTCTGTAGATTGCGGATCTACCCGTGGATCTTACCACGCTGGAAATGTTATGTGTCGTCACACTCCAAATAGGATCAGTTGCTCTTTTTTACCACCTTCAAGTTCACCAGGTTCATATAAATATCTTACAGTCATATTACCTAGTACTGGTTGTTTTGAGAAGGAGTCATGTCGTTGTATTGGCATATATTTCTTTGTGATTGCATTGGTAGGCTTCATAGAAGTTGCAGGAGTAATTTCATTGTTTAACGCAGCTGTCACACTTGGTAGTCTTGCAACGAGATCTCTTGTCTTACTGAACTTTATTCAGAGATATTTCCTGCGCATATTGATATCCGAATAACCGCTCAGCAAGTGTTAGATTAAATCGTTCAACGATTGCCTGATCACGATGAATTGCAGTATGTCCTCGTCTGATTTTAACGTTACGTTGTTTCATCAAGACGATACTTCACCAAGAAATTCCTTGCCAAGATCAACCTGTAGTAGCTGTGGCCATCGTAGACCGCCACGTTCATAAATTTGTTCAAAAGCAGATGCAACTTCAGTTGCTGTTTTAATTGATAGTAGTTCTGCTTCCTTATATCTCCTTGCAACGTCAACGACAGTTAAGGCGTATTTGTATGTGCGTAATTGACGTTTACCAGTTTTAATGGTATCGTGTGGTAAAAAACAAAATGTCTGCCTGATGAACTTCATTGGAAGCGCTGACATTAAAATGTGCATACTGAATTATTTTAGGTGGTGGTAGATAAATTTGCCATATTGTCTGTCGTGCTAACCAATTTTCAGCAACAGAACGTGAGACATTCGCTGCACCAGCAAGTTTGCTAATCGCTGCTCTACCCCTCCAACATCCGATTCCATTATTATGATAATAATCAGTTGATTAATTACCAGCCCTTAGCATTAGTTTACCTTTCATCGCAGATTTTACTAAGAAGCTAGACAAGTTTGTCTCTGAGAGATTTATTTTTTATGGAATTTAACGAGTGAATCAACTTGACATCTGCAGTATGTCGTTGTCGTAATCTTTATTTTTATACGCAACATCATGAACGTGACACGCTTGATCAATCGCATTTATTGGATACTCTCCAGGTCTTGGCTGGTCTCGTTCGTCAAGTCGAACATCAAGTCGAGTTTCAGGACCACAATAATTGTATCCTGGGTATTTAGCCCATGGAGTCCCTGGTAATTTTCCCAGTGAAGCAGCGATATCACCGCCTGTCTTCATACGAAACGAAATAAATTTGTATTTTTTGTACCACATTTTACACACTTGCCTGTAAGTGCACGATTTTTATTTTTTATTTTTTTTATTATTGTTGTTAAACCACTGGTGGGGGTGGGTGCTCTGCATCGAACACAATATAAATCTATATTATTTATTATATTTGTACAACATGGATATCATTGATTTCTCAGTGACACGAAAACAAGAGCCAATCAAACATCATCCAGCGCTACCGAATTCTATCAGAGCAATTATCATAGGCCCATCTGGGTCTGGTAAGACGCAATTGTTGCTTAATCTGATAATGAGATGGCTCAAGTGATAGAAGTTATATTTAGTGGCACCATCTGCAGATGATCAGAGATGTTATGAAGCACTTAAAGATTTTAATGAAAATGCAAAATTATTGCACGAGTACGGTAATGATATTATTGATTTTATCACCGATATTGATGAAGTCCCATCTGTGGATGACCTCGATGGATTTACGAATAATCTCGTAGCATATGATGATGTGATGCTGGACAAACAATCAAATCCAGCTCTGATATTTTCTCGAGGCAGACACAAAAATACAGATGTTATATATGTTACCCAGCGATATACACAAATACCTAAAGTGATCAGAGATAACTGCAATATTTTAGTTGTGATTAATGGAGTCGATACACATACTCTGCGAAACATTCATCAGACTTGGTGTTCATAGGATATGGACATGATTAAGTTCAAACACTTCTTTTCAAAAGCACAAGCTACCCCACACGGATTTATCACGATACATTTACACGATTCTCGGTCGCAATATCGTGTAGGTCTTGATAAAATGTTTGGTTGACACTACAGCAGCAGAGAGGGTGACGACCAATAGTAAGTGTCCTGGTAAGTAAACGAACACGCAATTAAAAAAAAATGAAAACACAAGCGTCAAAAATAAGTAATAAAATGAGCTAACCCAATTAGAGAAGTCTCGATCGGTTAGAGGCTTCGGTTTGACGTTATTGACTTTGTATATTCAGCATTTGTAGGAACCTTTATTTTCGCGAACGGACCCTTCTAAAAAAAGTGGTCTGTTCACCCTGTCTGCTGCTGCTATTCAGGCATTTTGGGGTTACGGTCTTCATGCAGTATTTCCTTACTTCCCAAATTTAAGAGCTAGAGAAAGAGTGGGCTCCGGTGATTTTGGGCAGCTTTACGTGTTACAAAAGTTCATGGTACAGTTTTATGAAGAATTTTACTTCGATCAAATTAAAATTTAAAACAAAAATGTGAGATTGATCTTAGCAAGTCATAACAAGAAAACAAAGTAAAGGTCCAAGTATTTGGAACTATTTTGTTTCACTGTTAATGAACCTGCGTGCTCGCCAAACTTGTCAGTGTATGGATAGTATCCAACATGGATAGTAAATCGCCAGATAACAGAGGTACTTACTTAGCGACGATGATGTAAAGTGACACACTGGCATACCATTCGGGATTACTTGGGCTATTTCTGTGAGACAAAAATATGCCGCAGCTATATATAGGCACATAAATTTATAGATAACTCGTACATTTTGTTAGCCGGAAATTTCTCCTCATAAAAAATAACAAAAACAACATAAAACAATCTATTTGGACCACCTCGGCAAATATCTACGATAAGATTGATAGCCTGGTACCTTGGCCTAGAGACTACAAATGATAATGTTACAAAGGTTTCTGTAGACTACAATGATAGTGTTACAATATCTTCTGTAGACTATAAATGATAATGTAACAATGGCTACTGTAGACTACAAATGATAATATTACAAGGGCTTCTGTAGACTACATATGTTAATTAATGTTCCAGTGGCTTTTGAAGAATACAAATGATAATGTTTAAATGGCTACTGGAGACTACAATGACAATCTTACAATGGCTACTGTTGACTACAAAGATGAATAATGCTACAATGGCTTCTGTAGAATACAAATGATAATGTTTCAATGGCTACTGGAGACTACAAATGATAATGTTACAATGGCTACTGAAGACTACAATAATAATCTTACAATGGCTACTGCTGACTACAAATGGTAAAGTTGCAATGGCTACTGGAGACAACAAAATGATTAATATTGTTACAATGGCTTCTGTAGAATACAAATGATAATGTCTCAATGGCTAGTGGAGACTACAAATGATAATCTTGCAATTGCTACTGTTGACTACAAATGATAATGTTACAATGGCTACTGTTGACTACAAATGATAATGTTATAATTGCTACTGGAGACTACAAATGATGAATAATGTTACAATGGCTACTGGAGACTACAAATGATAATGTTGCAATGGCTACTGGAGACTACAAATTATAATGTTACAATGGCTACTGGAGACTACAATTATAATGTTACAATTGCTACTGGAGACTACAAATGATAATGTTACAATGGCTACTGGAGACTACAAATTATAATGTTACAATGGCTACTGGAGACTATAATGATAATGTTACAATTGCTACTGGAGACTACAAATGATAATGTTTCAATGGCTACTGGAGACAATAAATGATAATGTTACAATGGCTTCTGTAGAATACAAATGATAATGGTTCAATGGCTACTGGAGACTAAAAATGATTATGTTGCAATGGCTACTGGAAACTATAAATGATAATGTTGCAATGGCTACTGGAAACTATAAATGATAATGTTACAATGGCTACTGGAGACTACAAATGATTATGTTGCAATGGCTACTGGAAACTATAAATGATAATATTGCAATGGCTACTGGAGACTACAAATGATAATGTTGCAATGGCTACTGGAGACTACAAATGATTATGTTGCAATGGCTACTGAAGACAATAAATGATAATGTTGCAATGGCTTCTGTAGAATACAAATGATAATGTTTCAATGGCTACTGGAAACTATAAATGATAATGTTACAATGGCTACTGGAGACTACAAATGATAATGTTGCAATGGCTACTGGAAACTATAAATGATAATGTTACAATGGCTACTGGAGACTACAAATGATTATGTTGCAATGGCTACTGGAGACTACAATGATAATGTTACAATTGCTACTGGAGACTACAATGATAATGTTACAATGGCTACTGGAGACAATAAATGATAATGTTACAATGGCTTCTGTAGAATACAAATGATAATGTTACAATGGCTACTGGAAACTATAAATGATAATGTTACAATGGCTACTGGAGACTACAAATGATAATGTTGCAATGGCTACTGGAGACTACAATTATAATGTTACAATTGCTACTGGAGACTACAAATGATAATGTTACAATGGCTACTGGAGACTACAAATTATAATGTTACAATGGCTACTGGAGACTATAATGATAATGTTACAATTGCTACTGGAGACTACAAATGATAATGTTTCAATGGCTACTGGAGACAATAAATGATAATGTTACAATGGCTTCTGTAGAATACAAATGATAATGTTTCAATGGCTACTGGAGACTACAAATGATTATGTTGCAATGGCTACTGGAAACTATAAATGATAATATTGCAATGGCTACTGGAAACTATAAATGATAATGTTACAATGGCTACTGGAGACTACAAATGATTATGTTGCAATGGCTACTGGAAACTATAAATGATAATATTGCAATGGCTACTGGAGACTACAAATGATAATGTTGCAATGGCTACTGGAGACTACAAATGATTATGTTGCAATGGCTACTGAAGACAATAAATGATAATGTTGCAATGGCTTCTGTAGAATACAAATGATAATGTTTCAATGGCTACTGGAAACTATAAATGATAATGTTACAATGGCTACTGGAGACTACAAATGATAATGTTGCAATGGCTACTGGAAACTATAAATGATAATGTTACAATGGCTACTGGAGACTACAAATGATTATGTTGCAATGGCTACTGGAGACTACAATGATAATGTTACAATTGCTACTGGAGACTACAATGATAATGTTACAATGGCTGCTGGAAACTACAATGATAATGTTACAATTGCTACTGGAGACTACAAATGATAATGTTACAATGGCTACTGGAGACAATAAATGATAATGTTATAATGGCTTCTGTAGAATACAAATGATAATGTTACAATGGCTACTGGAAACTATAAATGATAATGTTACAATGGCTACTGGAGACTACAAATGACTATGTTGCAATGGCTACTGGAAACTATAAATGATAATATTGCAATGGCTACTGGAGACTACAAATGATAATGTTGCAATGGCTACTGGAGACTACAAATGATTATGTTGCAATGGCTACTGAAGACAATAAATTATAATGTTGCAATGGCTTCTGTAGAATACAAATGATAATGTTTCAATGGCTACTGGAAACTATAAATGATAATGTTACAATGGCTACTGGAGACTACAAATGATAATGTTGCAATGGCTACTGGAAACTATAAATGATAATGTTACAATGGCTACTGGAGACTACAAATGATAATGTTGCAATGGCTACTGGAGACTACAATGATAATGTTATAATTGCTACTGGAGACTACAATGATAATGTTACAATGGCTGCTGGAAACTACAATGATAATGTTACAATTGCTACTGTAGAATACAAATGATAATGTTACTATGGCTACTGGAGACAATAAATGATAATGTTACAATGGCTTCTGTAGAATACAAATGATAATGTTTCAATGGCTACTGGAAACTATAAATCATAATGTTACAATGGCTACTGGAGACTACAAATGATTATGTTGCAATGGCTACTGGAAACTATAAATGATAATGTTACAATGCTACTGGAGACTACAAATAATAATGTTGCAATGGCTACTGGAGACTACAAATGATAATGTTGCAATGGCTACTGGAGACTACAAATGATTATGTTGCAATGGCTACTGAAGACTACAATGATAATATTACACTGGCTTTTGTAGACTTTGAAAAGCTACTTAGTAGCATTGTGATGTGTTTCAGGTCTATTTTAACTTATCTCAAGTTTTGGGATTTTTTTACAACATGCCAATGAGGTGAACTGATGTGATGTCAATGAAAGAGAAAGTGAGTTCATTCAGTTCATATCCGAGTCACCGGACAGAGAAAACTTGGCATGTCATAATTAAACTTTGGCTTATGCTTTGATTATGTAATTAGTCAGAACTTTCATAATTGAAACACTAGCTTCAGCTTTAATGATGAATTTGAAGGCTGAATTTTCCCTCAATAGAAAAACATGTATTTCCATTCTTTCCAAATCTTAATTTAGATGGTTTATTTTCATAACAAAAGTTGACATATCACTTCACTTTAGAAAAAAAAAAATAGACTAGTCCAATGTCCAAGGCTAATATGTACAGTTTTCTGAATTTTGACAGGACTGTATCATGAGTAATTGTTGAATGCAGCTGAGATGTTTTATGCCATAAAATGAAAAAAAAAACATCTAACAATTTTTTGTCTCTTTATGAAATAAACCTGTCAGGCAATAATTTCAAAGACTGATTTGTAGATGGTAGAAATTATTAAACTTGTTTGTTACTTGAATCCTTGTGCAGACTTGGGATGTTGACTATTCTGGATGCACCCTTCTGATCGGAGCTGTAGCTGTACTATTGTCACCATGCCAATCTGCTGTGCCTTGTGAAACTTGGTTAATTAGCAGACACTTCAATATAAAAGTCACCTGTTCATAGAGGAAGGTTTGTTTAAGATCCATCTGCATGTTTTTCATAGACTTTTCCATGTGTAGGCTTGAATTAATATTAGAAAATGTATACTACATTTTACCATTTTCATCATATCTTCAGTTGTAATAATAATCAGTTGCATCAGTTTCTGAAAATTTTTAGTGAATGAATTAAGTGTGTGTGTGTGTGTGTGTGTGTGTGTGTGTGTGTGTGTGTGTGTGATTTGTACCATAGATATTACAATTATTTTCTTTGTTCTATTTTAGGTAACAAACCCTGACAGCAGCAAGGAAAAACCTTTGGATTCTGACTGAAAGATTTAGATAGGATAGACTTCATTTTTAGACTTTTATATTTAATTTATACATTATTTTATATAGCATATTATCACAAATCTTACTTATAATGTTCCAGTGTGTGTGCAAACATTTGTCTTTGCAAGTGTGCATTCAGAGTGTATTCTAGAAAGCACTGTTGCACGATTCATGCTAATTTGCATTAAAATTTACAGAATGCATTAAAATCGTGCATCATATATGCAAGTCCTACTTTTATGTATTCATGAAATTCACCCTTTATTTAGAAAAATCCGCAATTTTTCCAATGGGGGAAAGGAGCCTGGATTACCCCAACCCCTTTAAATTTTAAATTCTAAAATAAATGCCAAGTTTATTCAACATTTCCCTTGTGTAAATTACAATTTATTCAAGATATAGTATCAGTTGCTTATTTCATTATATACTTGAGGATAAAAAGTGCTTTTACAGATTTTGAAATAGTAATTCAAATGTTGTTATGTTAGACAGCAATCAATATGTATAAGGTGAACTAGGAAAAGGATGTTAACCCTTTTCAAGTATGTCCCACTATTTCTTCATATCATGGTTGTATTCAAGTGCCTCCCACTATTTGACTACATAATTGTTGTGTTGCAGTCTAACTACATTTTATTTGACTACATCATTGTTGTGTGAAGTCTGTCCCTCTCTGAACAAATAGAAACAGGCATGACGAACATTTGTGATAGGTACTATTGGCATCACAAGGTCTCTCTCTCTCTCTCTCTCTCTCTCTCTCTCTCTCTCTCTCTCTCTCTCTCTCTCATATGGGGGTTATATTATCCTGCTAATAATGTCACACACCTATTCCTACACTTTAACATGGAGACTTCAGGCTTTGGAATATGGTTTCGGGTGGACCAATGACGTGCAACACCTTCATAATTTGGATTTATTTCATGGCAGGATGGAACTTTGGAGAGTAAACTTTTGAATGTGTGTAATTGTATATCAATAATCTAGTGGTTTAAAATAGATTTGAAATTTGTGATATGACTGGGTGTGGTCTCAGATCTTCACAATGGTTCATGAATTTAGCTCCACCCTCTAGGGATAGAGGTGAGTTGGGATGTGAGTAGGTAAAATTGTATTTATAATGGGGAGGGTAGTGATAAATTAAAGAAGTTATTTCACTTAAGACTTCTAGTTGGAGCTGTAAGAATAACGATAAGAAATATAGTTGTCAAGTTCATATTCAGCATTCTCTTAAGGATCTGTGATGTAGTATCAAGTGGAAACGGTTCTTACCATCTGCCTCTGCCTAAGTCCAATTTGTTGCTGCTGTAAGATTAAGTACACTTGACCTGGGTAATGTGGTTACAAATACATTGCTGAAGAGGGATATATCTTTATGCATCAATTAAAGGGTGAATCAGCATGTTGTTCTCTTCAGCAGGCTGTGGCTGCCAATAATGTCAGAAGGTGGGTAGGTGTGGAACAACTTCTTGAAGTATACTTTTGGTTGCCTTTCTGTTTCTTTCTTGGTGATTGAAGGGGAGGGATAGAGGTCTGGTTCTTAAAGTGAAACTGTATTTTTTTTTCTCTCTGTTTCTGGTGACCATGAGCCAGACAAGTTTTTAAAATGTAGCTCTGACCACTGTTGTGTATATACAATATACAGACAGATAAATTGAAAGTGTAAATGTTTTATGATAAAACACTGTGTATAAATTCATATTTCTTTTGAAATCATAGACATACTACTTGAATTTCTTTCAAAATACTTCTGTTAATTGAACATGTTGCAAAATGATTGATGAATTTTAAAGAAATTTACAAAGAGAATGATTGATGCTGTGATTTTATGTGCTATTTCCAAATGAGAGATTGATACTTTTTTGATACTTTATATTATCTGTAATTGTTTTACCCTTTTTTCATGTGTATTCATAATTAGAGATAATAATAATATATAAATGATTCTCTTAAGTGCAAGACAAATGAAATTTTAAGAAAATTGTTATCTTTATGAAATATTTTCAATACAGTATTTTTGTCAGGTTGACAAAAGACCCGATAATCAGCTCGCAAGTGAAATGCCAAGTATATTATAAATATGTTTATCTTTCTCCGGGGGGTGGGGTGAGTTTGACTGTCGACTAGAATATGATAGAAAAATCTTAGAGTATATGAAAAGATTTATTGGACTCGGTGCTCATAAACTTTAAATTATATTGTTACGCTTGTTGTTGCTTTCTTCGTTTTCTTCTTCTTTCTTTTTTCATGGTTTTTTTTTTTTTTTTAAAGTCATTCCTGCAGGTCAAAAATAATTTTTCTTTTAATTATCGACTAAACTGGTCCGAGTGAATAATAAAATAGGTCCAAGCTAAACGCCACTTTCTACAGGACCTATGACAGTTCTTCTTGATTGGTTTGACCAACTGTGCTAATGATTACTTTCTTACTCACCTCTGTCTGCGTGGGTTCGAGTCTCGGATTCGGCTCATGTAGTATTGTGAGGAAGCTTGCCAGTAACCTCTCATTGGTCGGTTCTTCTTTCCGGGGCTTTTCCCGGGTTCTTCCTCCACCATTTATACCGGCCGCCGTGTATAGCCTAACTTGTGCTGCAAAATGGCGTTAAACACTACAACAACAACAACAACTACTACTACTACTTTCTTATGAACAAACATAGAAATGCTTGTCTGTCCATTTAAAGATTTTCGGTCACTTTTCATAGATTTGATACTTGAAAATTCACAGAAATATTCTTGCGTGCAAAGCAACATGTGCCCAAATTCCTGACCAGTGAGAAATCCATATTTAATCAGAAGAGTCAACAAGTGTAATAATGTAACCGGTGTATATTGTTGGCTCATTGCTTCAACAAGGAAAAGGACATGCATCAGTGTAACTCACATGCGAAAATTTTTAAAGCTTCTTTTTAACCTGTGGCTGCATGCAATGATGTCTAGTCGTTTCTAATGAATATCATTCACCCTGCTCAACCCATCTTTGCGGGCCGGGATAAAATGTCTTGGAACGTGACAGTTCATGCTGTTTAAATGAGCCCATCACATTTTCTCAACCAAACAAGGTTACTTATCGACCGACAAAAAACGGCACTTTCCTTGATGTGTTGATTCATATTTATGTATGGGCCGATATAGTGTTTTCTGTCTATGCGGCTTTGTTAAAGCCCACATGCAATAGTTATGTGCAAAAAGTTTTATATGCCAAATTAACTGAATAATACTGAATCTTGAAAGATATTGGTGCTAAGCATAGTTGGGTTCCATTAAAACCAGATAATATCAACATTTCATCACATTATGAGCCTTGTAATTTGTCTCTCGGACTGAGGAACCCATGCATTTTTCATGTGTACGAATTCGATGTTGATCGGCGACATCCGCGGGTCAATTGATTTTAGCTGAAAGCTGGAACACAAGGGTTGATGACGTCACCGTTGCAAACGTTAGTCAACACCACGCTATGTCGGATTGTCTTTAAAACAAAAACCCAGTGGTTCCCCCCCCCCGCCCCCTACTACGAAACAAAAAAACAATAAACGTATACACATACAAACGTACAGTTACTTGTCACTTGAAATTTGACCATCTTTTATTCTTGCGCACGTTTATTAGGTAATATGCACACTTTGAGTAAATAGACGAGTAGACTTTTGCTTTGGTGTCCTTTCGGGGAAAGCCATGGCCCTTTTGAAATGTTTGATTCACCGACCCCCAACTCGAGACCTGATCTGGCCCTGAAAGCTGATCACAAATATTCACCCAAGTCTAATTTTTATCTAATGCACGCTATTCTTCTAAGAGCCGATTTAAAAAGCGGGCTTGCCTCTATTCGTTCCATCTCGAATCAGTTTGTGCGCCACGTGCCAAAGCTGTTGTCATTAGATTAGTCATTAACGGAATTTTTCGAATGTATCACATTACTACTTTTGGAGCACTCCTATAAAAGAACGGAATTATGAGCGACTTCATAGAGTGAATTAAAGGGTGACATCTCTTAATTCTAAACTGAATATTTAAACGTCGTTTAAACCTAACATCTTGATTATTTCAAAGAATGGTTTATGTCAGATAGCTTTTATAACAGCATTTTTGAAAAGTCATTTCCATTCTTCCAAATTTTAGTTAGATTGGAAGAATGGTGAAATTTATGATAAACGGCGGCATTGGGGCTTTAAACACTATGCCCGATCCGGATTGGTAATATACCTTGCTTGATGGAACGAGATGTGTGTGTGTGTGTGTGTGTGTGTGTGTGTGTTGCACATCAATTCATTGAGCGGTCTGTCCTAAATAAACTCCGTGTTCTATCATGTATATTAAATAAATACATCATAATTATAGGAATGTGTTTACATTTATGACTTTGCAAAACGGACTCTCTTGATCTGTTAAACGCGTGTACAAAGTGTCTCACCTAGCACTTATCTCCGTTCGCTGGATAAGGCCCGTCACGAAGTTCATTTCATCATTTCGCAAGATAACATCGATGTACAATAAGAAATATATAAACAAACATAACACCGTGCTTCCTAAACAGGATCTCAGCATTATGCAAAATGTGTGTGTGTGTGTGTGTGTGTGTGTGTGTGTGTGTGTGTGTGTGTTGCATAGAATATGATATGTTCATTTCAAGAAACTAAGCATGAATATTGATAATTATGTTAAGTCGATATGAGCCAACTGGATGGCATGACAATTCTTTGTTTTTTAAGTGTGACAAACTCCATTTATGTAAAGTCATACAATTCGCGAATCTAAGTATGTACATGAGGGTATACCTAATTGGTTCGCAATCTCGAGACAATTTCCGGTTGAATTTTACGTTATCACTCAGCTTGCAATAAGCTTAGCTAAGACAATCACAAATATATTCCACAACCAAAATTTTTAATATAGTGTTTTTCCTCGATAATCGTGTGATTATATCATATGAGGGGCAACAGCTGTGACAGAAAAAGCCGCTTCAGGAGGAATATATTGTCTAACATCCAGGAATCAAGCACAAATGTCGAACCCAAAAAATTATATTTAGTTTAGTTCCATGCACAACATTTGAATCAGTTATGTAGCATTCTGGATCATTCATCTTGGGTGCATTTATAATCAGTGATAACAAAGATTTAGAGTGGGTCAATTCGTTTAACTCATTAACCCCTGGCGCCTCGTTTACGCGGCAGGAGGTAGTAGCATACTTCCGAGTTCTGTAGCGCCAAGGTCATGTATGATACACTAAAGTGGGTGGTATTATAGAAAGGTAGACAGATGTAGCTCTACAATGATACCAAATAATCTGGACGTTCTAGTTGCACTACAAAATACAGAGGGAAAAACGTAATTTTTTGGACCCGAATTTTTTCCACCCAAAATTCGCCCGAGGTCGGAATCCGATTTTGCGTCCGGATTTTAGACCTTTTGGCCTCAGATCTAAGGTAGACCGGTCTGAACTGCACACAGACAGGCGAACCTTTGCAAAAAGTAGGATAAGATGGGCATTTGGAATAAAGAGTGGTCTCGATACGAAAATGATGAGTCCGTTAAGCAAAAAAAAAAAGAAAAGAACTTCAACTTTTACCCTTTTGCTCATGCGCGGGCGAAATAGCCAATGAGAAACGATGTTTCTAACACAACTAGGCATTAGGTTAACCGGAAATCTCTTGGAGATCGATGTATTCGGATGTATTCAGAAATAGCCCCCAAAATGTGTTTCCTACTCGCATTTCAGGCGAAAACGACAAAAACCTCCAGGGGTTAATGAGTTATGACAACAACATCAAGAGTATCATCAGATTTGTTCAACGTCAATTGTAATTTCGGAAAGTATATTTCATCTATTGTGCTAAAAATGTAACATAAATTTATGCTAAATAAGACCTGAATGGCTGAGGTGGCACACTGACCAAACTTTGTCAGTTCCAGTGTTTTTCAAAACTAATCTTTTCTGTTCAGGCATTATGGGGTTACGGTCTTCATGCAGTATTTCCTTACCTCCGAAATTTAAGAGCTAGAGAACGTGCGGGCTCCAGTAAGTTGGGGCAGTTTTACGTCTTACAAAAGTTCATGATAGACTTTTAAGAAGAAGTTTACTTAGTTCCAAATATTTGGACCCTTTACTTTGTTTTGTGGTGATGACTTGCTAAGAACAATTTCATATTTCTTGATTTTAATTTAATTTGATTTTGTTTGACTGTTAATGAACATACGTGTTCGCCAAGCATTAAATCAGTTATTTCCGAACGTTATTTTACGTTAAGTTTCAACATGTTATAAAAAAAACCGATTTTCATGTCATTGAGCATACTTTTATTTTAAAATGCAATAATGTAACAGACAACAGGGTTGCTTGGGTGGAATTAGGTTGGTAAACAATATATACCTGTTTATACAATATTTGGAGAAGAATGCTGGGTCAAAATCTTTGCTGGCAAGAAATACTTAGTATATACGCAATAAAAAAGGAATAATAATGCTTTAAAACACCCAACACCTATTTAGGTTCAAAAACATTAATTCCTATGTGATATAACCCGAAGGCAAAAGATCATTAAATAATTTAGAAACCTTACAGATACACTTTTTATAGCAACAAGGTTTATTCCTTTCTATTGTTTTTCATAAATGTTATTCAGTTTAGAAATGTACATGATACAAGAGTGCAGTAGCACTCTGGTGAACACACGTATGTTCTGACGGTGAGAAACAAATTATACATGAAAAGGTGGTACATGGAAAATCATGTAACTGGTAGTCAACAATTTAAACTAAGAGAAATGATTTAAACATGATTACAACATGTATTCGAAGAAATGCAAGGAATAAACCTAATTCGGAGGGAAAAAGGCATGTTCGAACATCATGCGAAACCGATAAACAGGTAAGGTACAATAAACGCGTGCAAAGAGGAAAATGCTCTTAGCACGCGCAGCATGGGGCATTCTGTGACTGGCGTGTAGGTAGGTAAACTGACAAAAGGAAAGTGTGCTGAGGGATAACAAAATTAACAAATAATGTACAACTGGGTATATCGAAAACAGGTAAACTTTAAGCATAATGAAAAGTAAGCTATGATTGATATTGTAGATTAATAGCAATGACTAATACAAAATTGCAAAGAGAACAGAATAAACTGGCTAAACACCATTTATCAATGAAGTGAATTAGGGTGATTAGGGAAACGTAAGCTCTGATTATACATTTGAGAGAGAGAGAGAGAGAGAGAGAGAGAGAGAGAGAGAGAGAGAGAATAAGGTATTACAAGTAACCACATTACGAGAATATGCTTGTATACGTTATATTCATATAGCATATTTATATTCAGCACATAATGAGAAGCACGGGTCCTCGAATTCAGGTTCCGGGAACGAGGCTCCATTCAAGAGAAGGCCGAGGTAAGGAAAGTGTAGAAGGTGTTGTTTATTCTAATTATGTTTTGGTAATATATGAGTATATTTGTTTTTCTTTTTGCATGAGGTTTTTGTTTATGTTGATAAATTGTCGCAACTGCAAAATTGTGTAACTGATTCGTGTAATTTATTTTGATAACCTTGAACTAGAAATTTCAATATTGCAGTGATGATAAACTAATCCATTTCGCAGGAATGATGAATTGATAGCCATCGGCCTTTTTTTAATTTATTTTGTACATATATTTAGCAGTAGTTCCATAAAGACAAGCTAAATATTTTAACGACAAACAATATCCAAGCCAGTGAACTGAAGGTTAGACATTAGATGCACGTCTGTGAAAATTCTCATAGCTACATGAGAATTATGGAGATATGCTTTCTTGTATTATCATACTTTAAGCAGCAGTTCTAATCAGTCACAGACAATCCTAGGATTCCTGCATATTTGATCAGTTATACGTTTCAAGTCATAAGTAAACAAAAAGTTAAAACCTGGACACTTCTTTAAAAATTGTACCAAAGACTGTGCATGATGAGGTACTAAAGTTGATACATTAATATTGAAACTTATTTGGTACCCGTTTATAAATTTGCACTACGAGGAGCATATATTAGTTCATGTTTCAGAAATTGTAGCTGTAGGTATATTTTGCATATTGATGGTCTGTCTGTAACATATAATATTTTCAATATACAAAATTGCAGAAAATTGTTAATATTGCTTTACATAAAGTAGTGTCTGTCCTGAAGTCAAAATGTCATCAACGCCTGACTAAATTAAAAAAGAAAATATTAAATTCCAAAGTTTTTTTCTCCTACAATCGTCATTGTTTAACTGGACCAGGTAAAACTAGCATCCACCTTACATCAGAGCACATTATTTTGGTGTTAGTATTTGATAGCTACATAAATCTAATAATTTCTGTGTCAAAACGATTCGGTGATTTTTTTTAAGATATAGATCTATTCTCTGAGCATGTATTTCATGTAGTACAAATATTAATACGCGACCTATCCAGATTTCCAGGCGTTGCTATCACATCGATACTAGCAAAATGTTATTGTCTAAAGAAGATAGACGGAAAAGACAAAACTGTAAAGCTCCAAAAATTGCATTTCATAAATAGGTATCTATTGCATTACCTACCTAATCACACGGGGCCCCGAGTGGCCGAGTGGTCTAAAGCGCTGATCGTTACGGATCACTGCCATCTCACCTCTGTCTGCGTGAGTTCGAGTCCAGGCTC
>JAECUM010094322.1:0-20173 GCA_016617855.1 Megalonaias nervosa | reverse complement strand
ATGCTTTTTAAAACGCGTCGTAAACTAATTTTAAACCTTGTGCCTTATACGTACTAGAAGAAGTAGGAGGGTTGAGTGTAACTGACAATGATACGATTAATACTGGCAACAAAAATCTTCAGAACATAGAGAAAACTGTGCCTTTCGAGAATTTATCAAGATTATCAACATTACTGGGTATGATTTTACATTTTGTTACGTTCAAAATAGTTGATTGGATCTGCAGGACGATTATGCATTTTGAATAAGAATTCATAAAATAAATAGTATGACAAGACATGCTGCTCTTGATTCTAAAGCTATGCATCAATCAATCGTTCATTTGTCTTCAGGGAAATACAAACATGAAGAATATGTGGTTTTTGTTCACCAGTGTTTCATTTTACAATTTTTAATTGTTGTTATATTTAGCAGGAAAGAGAATATGAAACGACAACAGTATATAAAATGAGTGAATAAATAAATAAATAAATTGTAAGTAAGAAGGTAGAACAATAAAAGTACGTGTGTAGTAAGGAAGAAAGGAAAGAAAACAGTAAGATATGAAAGAAGACATGAATACAAAAAGTGAAGAAAGCAAAATAAGTAAGGAGAATATCAACTTTGTGTCGAAAATCAGAAAATGGAAAAACTGAATGCATACGATCACTTGCTTAAATGAAAATATTTGTGATTTTGGTAGAACTAAATGCAAAGTAGAGAAAGCATAGGTACAGATAAATTGATTTACTAAAGATTTGTAACGACTTTTGCCAGCATCTGAGTCTCTGCATAATATAAAATCTGTTTGAATAAAATTGTCCAATTATTTAGTAAATATAATGAAAACTTCAATCATAAATGACGCCAATATTCGTGTATTGCCTCAGTGGAATACAATAATAAAGTTCCTACCTATGTCTAACAGGCACACCCAGCGATCAATCAATGTGTTTATCATCCGGGAAGATTCTACCATGACAGTCATAATTGAGTTGACTTCCAGGTCGAGATAAGAACTGCTCTGATGAACTAAATAAATATTATAATAAAGTTCGATTGGAAAAATAAATGCTTTGCTTGGTTTCAGGCATAGTTGATGAATGTGCTTTTATTTCATAAATATTGGTTTAGTCCCTCGTTGCTGCCGAGTTTAAATTTTGCACAATTCAACATCATTTACACTCACGTCAATATAAACCTGAAATTATGAGGAACATATAAAAACACATTTAATAATCGATGTGAGTGGAAAAGGTACGCTAATTATGTCAATTGTAGTTATTTTTTAAAAATAATATCTTAGGGAGAAATGGCAAATAATAAAAGCACATGGTGGACTGTTTGGTCATAATATTCAATAACTCAACCATTTTTCGTCCGGATTGTTGCGATAGTGAAATATTGCTTCTTAGTCAGTTAAGTTTAACATGTGTCGACTTTTTTATATGCCGCAGATTTATCATTTATTGTGATATTTTAGTCTAGCTAGAATATCTTCCATATGAATATTTCAGTGGGAAAACTAGAGAAACTCGCACATCTGTATGAATATTTCAGTGGGAAAACTAGAAAAACACGCACATCCATATGAATATTTCAGTGGGAAAACTAGAGAAACACGCACATCCATGTGAATATTTCAGTGGGAAACTAGAGAAACGCGCACATCCATATGAATATTTCAGTGGGAAAACTAGAAAACCACACACATCAATATGAATATTTCATTGGGAAAACTAGAAAACCACGCACATCCATATGAATATTTCAGTGGGAAAACTAGAAAACCACGCACATCCATGTGAATATTTCAGTGGGAAAACTAGAAAAACACGCACATCCATATGAATATTTCAGTGGGAAAACTAGAGAAACACGCACACCCATATGAATATTTCAGTGGGAAAACTAGAGAAACACGCACATCCATATGAATATTGCAGTGGGAAAACTAGTAAAACACGCGGAATAAAAAAAAAAAAAAACCATTAAAGCAGATAGGTTGGCTCTGAATACCGTTACCAATTTTCGTCTCTAATCAGTTTGTGGGAAACCTTCTCCCAGTCCATATTTAATGTTTTTTAATAACTGGTTCTATCAAAAAGAAAGATTATATTTTTAATTCAGATGCATGTTCTTTTCTTAATCATTTGTCAGAAATAATTGATTTAGTTTGGTTTGGTGTTTTACGGCACTGCAGCATATGAGAGTTTAGGAATACTACCTTGCCCTGGTTGGTGATCAGGGTTGATCTGAATGATGGTGACAATTGAACACGTAACCTTTTGGTTACAAGTCCAATGCGACTGAGCCACCACCACCATCACCCCACGTGACAATACGATCTCTTGCCTTGTGGCCAAGCACATTTAATGTAGCAATTAAATTCTTTTTTTTTTCTTTTTCTTCTCTATGTTTTCTTTCTTTGCCTCCTCCTCCTCCTCCTCCTCTCTCTCTCTCTCTCTCTCGGGCTGAGTGGTCTAAAGCGCTCACCTCTGTCTGCATAGGTTCGAGTCTCGCGATCGGCCAATGTGGGTATGTGAGAAAGCTTGCCAATAGCTTCTAGTGGGTCGGTGGTTCTTACCGGGGTTTTCCCGGGTTCTTTCTCCACCATTTGTACTGGCCGCCATGTATAGCCTATCTTGTGCTGAAAAATGGCGTTAAACTCTACTACAACAACTCTCTCTCTCTTACACACACACACACACACACACACACACACACACACACACACACACACACACACATACCTTTTACTGTTTTAAATGGTCGCATTTGAAGAAAAAAAAAATGGTCGTCACACAGTACACCTCTGGCTGCGAGTTCAATGCCAATGAACTAATGCGGGTTCATCTTAAAATACCACCTTTACCACGTGGACAAGCACATTGGATGTAACATGTAAAAATCCATTGTTGCTCTCTCTCTCTCTCTCTCTCTCTCTCTCTCTCTCTCTCTCTCTCTCTCTCTCTCTCCACACACACACACACACACACACACACACACACACACACACACACATACACACACACACATTTTCCTCTTTTATGTAGTCGCATGTGAATACAATGATCTTAATGCTTAGGGAAAGCAAAGCAAATCTCTGTCCATGACGATATGTATTTCTCAGTTATTGTTTGATACTGAAAAATATTGTAAACGAGTTCTTGGACAATTTGCACGAAATATTGGGAGCGCGATATGATCAAGAATGAGTTCACATTATTTTTTCTGTATCAAATCCATAACCTTTCTTTATATACTCCAAAAATACACAAACTTTGAATATAACACATTTTGAAAGTTCATAAAATATATTCTTGTTGTAAAAAACGCTAATTTTAACAACAGGAAAGGTAAGTAAAACGCTTAAAGCTAACAACAAAATGCCCCCCCCCCCTCCGTTAAAATACTCGGTATCTAAAACTAGCACTGGCTACGAAACATTGACGCATCAACGATAACAGAAAGCTGTCCTAAATGTCCATGCTGTTATCAAAGATACAGAGAAAATATAATAGAAGCAGAACTGCAACTGGAAACAAATCACTAGCATTGTTTTGTTTTTTCTGTTTTAAGTTCAGCGTCAGATTGTCATACTGTTTATGTTGGCTCTTTGACATATACGAAAACATGCACCGAGGTTTGCATGAGTAACTGGCCCCCAGCCGAGGGTTCATATTCTGGAAATTTGTTGTTCCATTAAGGACAAAGTTCATCCTTACATGTTCCTCAATGTAAAGCTTCAATTTCGTATGCCAAAAGGGGATTGTGGTTTACAGAGAGTTCATTAGTATCAGAAATTTCTCTTCAAGGTCACGTGGTTGATATTTTAGCTACATGATGTAATTAACCTACAAATCGGAGATAACTTTTGGATCTTCTCCATTTCTCCCCTGTTCTCGTCATTCTTTCAAAGCCACCAACATCAGAGGTAATTGATATCGATCGTGCGGATTACTCGCTCGTACTTTAATCAAAGATGATATGTTCATAATTAATAAGGTAGAAGTGATAATTCATCGAAAAGTAATTATACTAGTATCCTTCCCCGATCGAAATGCGTCAGCAGTGATAACATTCATTATTCCGTCAGAGGTTAAGTACACCATGAGTAAAAAAAGTTTCCGAATAAACGAATGAATGTATCTATAAACTAACATGACTTTTCTCTTGGTATAAAGCAATTTATGTACCTGTGATGATGGTATATCAAATAATGGCGTAAGAATATGCATATAATTATGGTTTCAACAGCAAACGTTTGCTTCTATACGCTCTAGATCTGTAATAAATGTTCACTTATTAATAAAAAAAATTAAATAAGAAAAACTCAACCAACATTCACTCCAATTAAAGACATCATCAGCAACAAATTCTTCAAGTATTTTGATATCCCACCAAACTAAACGAAGGACTCAGTTTGATGTTTTTGAACTCCGATATTGTCGAGTAGAACATCATGGGGGAACAGCTGCTCCGTTGCCTAGAGTCATTCTCTTTAAAGTCGATTCTGTAATTAGTGTCAACGATGAAGGAGAACAAAATTATCACGTTCACCTAGAATTTGTGTATCTTCTTTATCTTCTGCCAGTAAATCGTATTTTGACAGTGTGAATATTGGTATTCAAGATTTCAGACAAAATATTATATTTTCTGAAGGAAACGTGACCGTAAAGCTACGTTTTTGGAAACTATTCTGAACTGAGTTGTAACTCGTGTATGGACAACGAGGACATGGTTTATGGAGTACGTTCAAATCGGTCTTTCGTCTTGCGGTGCCCATTTTTAAACATTATTGTCTCCAAAGAACTGCACATTTTAAATAATGCTGTACTGGCGCATAGAAAAGAATTCATCCACAATGTGCTCATCGACAAACGAACCTCAAACAAGTGTTGTTGAATGCTGGAAAAATGTTTTGATCCAGGCAGGAAAAGAGCTCTTTCTAAAACCACAGATCCACTCGAGATAAATTGAAGAAGCGTGTTATATCTGTTGAGGGGCAATGACTCTGGCCCCAGAATGTCCACAAAGTCAGAGAAAAGGAACCCCTTATCATAAGAAAGGAGGACAGAGGTCCCTACAAAAAAGCCATGAGGAATGTTGTGCATGTCACGACCAAGGGCATTGACTTTCAGAATGTCCAAGAATCTCACAAAAATGGACCATGTCACATGTTTGAAATTTCATTGCGATTTCTATTCATGATAATATACCAAATATAAGTAAAACTCAAGATATTCTCGATTTATTATTATTATTATTATTATTATTATTATTATATAGATGCACACACCATTTGAGTTGTTTTATATATTTAGCAATGAGCGTCTCTTTTCTGAGAAGTATGGCAAACACTGAAAAGGGCGGTTGCTTTGAATAAAGTCCACCACAAACTCATGACTCTTCTATTATTACCTGTAACTTAGTGATAGAAACTAAAAGCCCTCTGTCCCCACCCAAATGAGTTTGTGTGCATGTGTGTGAATAATGGATATTAAGGATGTGCGTTTGTCTAAAACTTGTAGGTGTAAAAAATCCTCAACTATTCACATTTCATCATCTATTTTGTTTGTAAGTTTGGTTTTGGATTATAACGATGTGTATTAGCTACCATCACATAACTCCTGTTTCCTTCACCTTTTGTGTGTCTGTAAAAGTGATGATATGATTATTAGTTTATAGTCCTCATCACTCTAAATGTTGCATCAAAAGAGTTAACAACCTACGTCATCCTAGAGCCTGAGATTCAGTTTTGATCCTGGATAACACGAAGGAGCATTGTGAAGTCAAAACTTTTCGCCGTTCTGATGTTGTATGTTTTCGCGTTGCAATATCGAAATCTTTGCACGTTGTTCATGGAAGGAGCGACTTGATCCATTTTGTTTAAGGGTATGAATCGGGAAAGGTAGCCGAAAATCGTAGTATCCCTGGACAAAAGTAGGGAAAAACGCACGTCCATTTGCTGGCCTAGACCCCTTCCGTTCTGAGACCTAGTTCAAATGAGCGTTTTCAAATTTGCTCGTAGATCGATTATGAAACATTTGCTTATACAGCCACTGGATAGTCTTTCTGTATTCATGCAAGGCAAATGCGAACTTTCTTTTAGAGACTGTTAAATAGACCATCGTAATGAGTGCCAAGGCTCTGGATACGAATTATATCGAGTTTCATTCTTAGTTCAAAGATAGGATGCGCACTAACATTTGCATGACAGATGTTTGCAAATCTAAACTCAAATTTTACTTCGATTTAGTACCGTGTTGCCTTGTTTATGAGCATTTGCAGTTTTATAAACGAATAGCTCTTTGCGTGGTCTTGCCGATTCAGTTCTGCATAGAGTTTCTTGTCATACTCCTTGTAATTATATATCAGGTGCGGCAGATCCATTACGTTATCTTTTATTAAACATCCATATTAAAATGGATCGCGAGGAAAAAGAAAAATCTAGTTAGGGGAAATCTATACAGTACGTACTCCAAAAAAAACCTGCCAGTTTCGACCCACCCACCCCCGTTGCACGGCGTACACTGTTGTAAACCACCCTGGGTATGTACGCCTGTATGTCACCCCTCCAACAACAGATGGGACAATCGAACTTTTCAAAGGTGAATTTTAATACATTCATTAAAAATAAGCAGTTTTAAATTGTAATGCTATGCTACTAACTTAACGAAAGGGAGGAATTATTAACACCAACAATAAAACGAAGCTTGAATTTTATACTAAATCATCACCAACGCTTGTCTAAAGTAAATGCAAAATACTTTTAGTGCAGGGGGCCCCGAGTGGCCGAGTGGTCTAAAGCGCTCTCCGTTACGGATCACTGCCATCTCACCTCTGTCTACGTGGGTTCGAGTCTAAGATTCGGCGAATGTGGATATGTGAGAAAGCTTGCCAGTAGCTTCTCGTGGGTCGGTGGTTCTTTCCGCGGATTTCCCGGTTTCTTCCTCCACCATTAATACTGGCCGCCATGTATAGCCTATCGTGTGCTGAAAAATGGCGTTAAGCCCCACAACAACAACAACAACTTTTAGTGCAGAACGTACGTGCTTATTATCAGTTATCGACAAAGGTTTAACAGGTATGCACTTACTGTCAAACACTACGTCGCTCTTTTGGTAGCTATTTCATTCCGTTTTGGGCTGGCTTGATATCTGGTAACCATTTTGTAGTTCCATCTTGGTAGACATAACGGTGGTTACCCGTTCCTATAAAGGGTTGTCGAATATGAAACCCACTTACCGAAGTTTATATAACAGGCCCTCCTTGTTTCTCAAAGATGGAGGATGCTAGCACGTAAGGCACTGACGCAGCATCATCTGGCTGGTCTGGCACTCGGTCAGTGACAAATATTTTAAGAGCAGCTGATGTTCATGGACAACGCGTCGTTCATTGTATCGCAAGCCTTTAAGACCTTTAAGGAGGCACTAGTCCGTCTCGAGACCAAGAGGTTCAGCATCTGGGACGATATTAAACAGGGGCGATGGCGTGAAAGGGCTTTCAACACGGCTAATAACAAAACCAGGGTCACGTAGATTCATAGTATGCTTGCAGTTAATGGTACTGACTAGCACTAGTGCGGATATTTAATTTCAAGTGTAATAGTGCATGCCAGAATATTAACTGATGACTGACTGTCATTTAAAACACGTATTGAGAGCTCCTGGATGTTGCCTTCACGTAGTCTACGCCAATTTGGTTTTCCACAGGGGCCGGTACGCGTCTCTCCCGAGGAATCGTTTGTATGATCAAGCAGCAGTACTATCAAGTACTACGCCATGACAAGACGGTGCTAAACAAGAGCGACCCTGTGTGGAATATCAACCTGAACATGCTAACAAAAAGAATGACGGTAATAGTTTTGTTCTTCGAGGATGCGACAAACAGAGCTGATTTTGCGCATGATACTGAATATTTCTTCAACGTCTTTAGCAGCAATGGGTTGGTGGCGATAGAGGACACTCTAAACCAGATCTATGCACAGGGACAGCTGCGATACTAGCAAAAGGGAAGAGGATTTAAAATAATGGCGAAAGAGTCTAGCAAGGACAAGAAGGAAAGCGTCGTTTCTTGGAGTTAGCACCTTTTACCCTAACCAATTTGTACTCATCCTCGACATGAGGTAGACAATACGCTCCACTGGTCGGGAAAACGCACAGAAAGGTCGCAGATACGAATAAAAGACGGTAGGCGTGTTAAATGCGTTCATATATTTTTTATATGGACGCACAGCTCATCATACAAAGTGGACAGACTTTTCAGCCATTTACTATTCAAAGAGGCCAGTGGGAACAACGAGAAGGCGGCGAGTGCAACGTGGTCTATGAGAACTTTCAGTCACACTAGGCCATGGTCCTCGGCTACAGTGGTAAGGGCAAGAGTGTTTGCCTGCAAACTCCTTGAATCAGCATTTAAGGGATACCTTGATTGTGTAGTCATCATCTGCCTAACAATATTCCCGAACAAGGCGATTTGACCCCGGCAAATAAAACGGGTGAGTATTTTGGATCAATCGCGGGAACCATGATCTTGATGACATATTCCGCGCACTAGCTAAAAGGTTAAAGGAAACAACGACGCTTTTTCTTCTTAGGATTCAGCCTTTTCTAATGTCCTGGATAAGGAAATGGCCCTCAATGAGATCGCCTTCAATAGCCGCCACTATGGCATCACTATGCGGGTCATTACACGGAAATACAATGCCGTAGCTTGCGATTTCAAAAATCAGGCATCATGGATGGCAGTATGTCACTGTAAATACAATTAAGAATACACTGGATAAAAACTATATCGTAGAGGACGGAAAGTGGATAAAGATCAATTAATTTCTCAAGTAGAAACGTTTTGGTAAACTAATAGTAAAAACGGACCCACCCATATTTAAGCAGCTTTGTCAGCTAGCGTTCCAAATGGCTTCATATTATGTAAATTATTTGCCACACTTTTTCGCTTATGATCTTAACATATTTTGATAGGTCACTTAGATTTAGGCGTTCGGTCATTCACCACAACCTAATAAGAACCCCGGCATAAAACTTACAACAAGCAACACAAATGTTGCGGCAGTACTGTATGAACTGCATGATAATGTACTAACTAAGGAAGTTACCCCCCCCCCCAAAGATTTTGTGCTGTCTTCCTTAACAAAATCCTTACAGCGCGAGAAGCTATCTCAGCTAGCTGCGTCGTGTATACCAAAGCACCGTCGGAGCGACAATACAAAGCAATGTCTGGCAACCAGTCGGTTGAACAAGGACCGCAGCGACCCACATTATCTATTTGACTTACGCCTAACCGCTTTTATATGGAATTGTTTGTGTGTGCTTTGTATATGTAAACAAAACTTGTTAACTGCAGAACACATGTGCAAGGTGTCTACACCACAATACGCAGAAGGTTTGAACATCTAGTCTACCACCGAGCTGTACTCAGCGGTCTGTCTGTGAAGTATTCGATGATTACTAAGCGCTTTGTTTAAAGGAAACTTGCAAACTAAGTTCTTTGGCATTGTATCACCAATTCTCTGGACGCAGGACATGCTAATGAAACAAACCATCATTTAAAATAATATAATTAAGTCCACATAATGACAGTCATTAGCATGTTGGTGGGCGGGGAAGTCGTCAATACCTTAGCATTCAAAGGCTGAAATTACCTTTATTCTACGCTAAACCCAAATAAAGCTGGCATCGAACGTGCTCCAGATTAAAAGGCGATGAAAGACTCCAAGCTTTCCAGGCTGAGTATTCGCGAGCGCACCGATTATCTCGATTACCTCAGTTAGCGGTTGTTCGCTGAGTAGTATGGCGAAAAGACTTATAATAATGGACCGCTCCGGTGGCCTAGTGGTTAGAGCGTCCGCCTCGGATGCGGGAGGTCGCGGGTTCGAACCCCAGCCGAGTCATACCAAAGACTTCTAAAAAATGGTACTAACAGCTGCCTCGCTTGACGCTCAGCATTAAGAGGTTAGTGTTAGGACTGGTCGGCCCGGTGTCAGGATAATGTGACCGGGTGGGACATGATGCTACATGTCTGCGGCATGATGCCCCAGTGCTAGACATCACTATAAACTGTCACAATGCAGACATCGTAGCGATATGACTGAAAAATTGTTAAAGCTACGTTAAAAATCTAAATCACACACATACACACTTATAATAATGACGGTGCCGGTATACGCGAGTACAACCAGACAAATGGCGGATAAACTGACGACGTACAAAACATTTGCAATGAGCGAAAGGCTTTCTAACTTTTCAACGCACTAGCCCAAGCAGCAAAAAAAAGGTGAAATGGCGTTTTTTGTCGGGGGACTCGCCATTGTCAGCTATGTTGCCCATAAATATTTCTAGGCTCTCTCGGCTTTGCATTGCGACCGCAAACAAAGGACAACTATTGTCTTTGTTCCGTATATGGGTGTGCCAAGGGGCACAAGCGCTGTGGTTCTAGTGGTTAACACCACTGGATATAAGACTCAGAGAGAATTCGTGAGTGTCAAACCTTTCCGGGTTTTTTTTTTTTTTTTTGCTCAACATGGAGCCTGGTTTGCTATTTTTTGCCCTTTTGCTGACTGTCCATGTAAAGCACATGGTTCCGATAGCGCTCTACCTGGCACGGGAACGGATTGCAGTTCATAATCCTTAAAGGTCCAGACACGCCTTTTATGGTAAACCTGTCCAAACCAACGCGGTTTTCAATTATGTAAATGCCCACTGGCCTTCCTCTGGTAAGCCATACCCGATTTGTTGCGTGACGTGCCGGCACTTGCTTGTCAGACGAATTAAAGAAGCCTCTCTCAACACAAGAAGACATGCTGCACACGCACCCAAGGACATATTTGTTTGGTAAGATCTCCGTCATAGTCTCTGAGTTTTCAATGAAAGGCCAGTGTTTTATTTGGACGATTGGACCTATCTGAGAAGTGATAGTGATGGAAGTGCCTGGACGGAAAATTTTCATTTAGCTTTTACTGTAGAAGACAGTCCTCGCAGATTTCCATTTTCGCCCTCCGTATTGCGTTGTTCACAAGTTCTTTAAGGGGTTGGGTTTTTTTCGGGGGGCGGGACAGGTGTTCAAGTTTCACTAGGTGAGATGTCAAGACAAATCTTTTAACCTTTTACAAAACGTTTGAATGTCAGTGCATATGCTTCGAAATCTCAGAATAAAATTATTATTATATGTTCAATAGTTTTAATTTATGCTGCATAAGAGTGTATGCACACTTTCTTTTCATAGATCAACAAGTGTCTAAAAGGTTAAAGAATCTGAAAAAGAAATTAAGGTTTTTCGAATTTTAGCATATGGTAATTCCTTTCTTCATTTTCATTAAGAACCCCGTCATCAAGAAAGATATGCTGCCATAATCGGTAAAGTACTGCCATCTAGTCCGAGAATATACACACGTTCTTTTAACAGAAATTAAATCGTCCACAATCAGGACTGAGTTTTTGTCTTTAAAGTCAAATTCACCCCCACCCCTCTTTTCTAGATACCATACATTACCATAGCATCTCGTAAAATATCTTGTTATTCTTACAAATCACGTGACAACTATTCATAGTCAATACAGATGTGCTGTTAAAGTAAGTACCTACACACTGCTGTATTTGGATCGATAAGAAAATAATCTAATATGATCTAGCAGACTAAACAATTTTTAGTGCAGATAAAGTTCAGATAAATTCCCAAAGCCCCTCAGCAATTATACAGTTGTAATGTTTCACTTAAATTAAAATAACTGATCGCTCGTCTGTGTAGGAAGTGTACTTTAAAAATGGCAACATTTCATTTGTTTACATTTGTCCCTGCCGACCTATGTTTTGGTGGGAAATGTATTTTTCTGCAATACGATTAGATTACCACGAAAAATTTATTCGACTATGTGGCACCAGTTGGAGGAAAATGGAATTGTAAGTTTCAATCTGTTTTGAATAACAAGTTTGTTTCTATCAGTGGGATTTAATTGCTCGTTCTAGACGCCCATTCTTTACTCATAATCAATGTCTGACTATGGGTTGAAAGTATTTATCATTTTTGTTTGCATTCCATTTTCTGATCAAAGTAATAATGGACAATTAATTACACTATATGCATTTATTCGTATTTTCGCGAAATTTACAAAGGGAAAATTATCTGGAAAGTCTAATAACTGTGATTTTGTGTTCTTGAACATTGGTATGGATTACTTGGATCGCTTAAGCTTTATTCTATATGTCATGGAAAGTCAGACTATGGTTTGAAAAAGAAAGATGAAATGAAAACAGAGCGAGGCAGATTTTCTGACGCGAGACGGTATGGTGAGCTTTCACAAAGGTATATTAAATAAATTATGAATGCAAAGCATGCAAATTAACATCTTTAAGATAAAGAAGAACAGTAAAATTTTTCAAGGCATACGCTACGGAAGTTCTATATATCAGTCATAAGGTCTCTGTTCGCAAGCGATACTTCGCTTGTTGTTATGTGCATTTGGTTGTAAATACAGAGTTCTGCATATAAGATATAACAAACGTTAGAAACCTTGTAGTTGAATCACATGACTGCATCCTAATGACTGTGTTAGAACAGCTGGAGAGTAGATTTCATGGTCATTTGTTCCAATTCAGATTCAAATTCTCTTGAATGACATAAAAATGTACCTTGTCGGGAAAACTGCATCTTGTGTGCAAAGTACCGTGACCCAGCTTGACCATATATCAAGTATAGTGACCAAACGTGACCATATATCAAATCTACTCGACCTTGGAAAGAGTGTTCCATTAACTCCACGGTAAAAGTCTCGTGATTTGATTTTAATCTAACTAGGACGATTTGCAATCACGTAGTCGCATATAAACCATATATTGATCACTCTGAGATAACGCCATTTCTCTGCAGATAGTAAAATAATTCTTTAAAGTTTGAAAGTACTGCTTTAAATTTTTTGTCTTTGACAATTTTTTTCCGTGACAATTTCACTGATTTACACCCGCTGTCGAAGAAAGAACGGAATCTTCTATATTACTCATTTCCTCAAACAAAATTGTACGTAGGACACTATTTCTTTTCTTTTGCTTAGTTCATTTGTCGTGAATCTTAATGCAAGCAAATAAAATGCGAAACAAGTATTAGGCAGTTATTCCTAAAATATGTCCTGTGTCAAAAGTAATAATGTAATCACTCTCTATTCCACAGATTCGGAAATGTCACATGTTACTAGTTTTAAAATTAATATAATAACCCTCACATATTCGGAGATGACAGCTATCGAGTTTAACATTGTATATAAATAGTCAACGTATGCCAGACTGTAAGATCTGTGAAACCGTTTCAAAGGTAGACTACGTTAAGCACTGAAGGTGCACTAATAGGGTGGGGCAATTTTTCGATTACTTAATAAACAACGGTGAAAAAATGAAAAATGTATTAATCGATGTTTATCTATTTCAGCATTTGACACAATTTAATTTATCCTTCAGATTGAAAACTCCAGATGTTTATATCGAGTTTTGATTTTAGAAAGGTATGTCCCGAGAGATGTACAGCGTTCTAATGCTGACCATGGACGTGTTTAGCTATTCTGTCCATTATATTTTCATTCCAGTAATGCAATCAAGATTAATATTTCCAATAGATTTTATATCCGGTAATTGATCCAATAAAAGCATAAATGCTTTCACCACTGCTATATTGACTCACTTTATTTTGGATAACTTACTACTCGTTTGATGTTGGTCGATAACTTGCTACATTTATCTTAAAATCACTATTAATATTCATTTAAACGCAGGCATGCAGAAGAAAAATTAAACAAAAATGGCAAGGTTTGCGGATCAAAATGACGAAGCAACGCAATCAGTTTCTTAACCAAAGTTATCATCATATTCCTTGCATTAGTGTCATTTGTAATTATGGTAATTCGTGTAATTATAGAACTATCAACATTAGCATACTACTACTACTACTATTACTACTACTACTACTACTACTACTACTACTACTACTAATAATAATAATAATAATAATAATAATAACAATAATAATAATAATGACCTCTCCAGTGACCTAAATGGTTAGAGCGTCATGGGTTCAAACCCAGGCAGAGTCATACAGAATCATACAAAATGATACTAACAGCTGCCTCGCTTGGCGCTCAGCATTAAGAGATTAGTGTTAGGACTGGTCGGCCTGGTGTCAGGATAATGTGACTGGGTGGTACATGTCCCAGTGCTAGACGTCGTTATAAACTGCCAAACTGCAGATATCGTAGCGATATGACTAAATAATTCCTAAAGTTGCGTTGAAAATCCAAATCACACACACACACACACACACACACACACACACACACACACACACAAAATAATAATAATAATAATGAGTAGAAGAAGAAAGACAAGTGGTAGAAGTAGTATATGCACTAAAAAATGGTGTCGTTACATCCTGTTGTGCAGCGAATAATTGTTGACGGACTGAGCCTTTCCATCCCGTGCTCCGTGCAAAATAATTAAAAAATATTCAAAACAGTTTTAACTATTTCATCTCTTACTTTTGATTGACAAGCCAATATTAACCTGCAGTAGATAGACTTGAAAGCCACCCCAGTTATCCGCACCTATTTTTGCGATTTTACAAGGTATAGTCAAACGGGCAAAGACATTGACATGTTCATGGGTATTTATTTCTTTGAATCTTTCAGTAAATTTATTGCCGATCAATAAAATAAAGTTGTATGAAATGATCCGCAGCACCACGTGCAGCACGCTGGACACCTGCAAATATATGAGTGGCCATGCAGAGGGAGTATTTGGAGTGAATGCACTCACCTACTGGTCACTAATAAAGAACTTTGTTGCACAGCGTACTAATATTGGTAGCTTTTTTTAAAATACCCCATCGACTATAAAAATCGGTTTAGAGCAATAAATATGTTTCAGACCTCAAGTGCTATCTCTAATTAAAAAAGAAACAATTGGATAATCTAGTCCCTTTCTTCTTATATTCTAGATATGAAATACTACGAGATTAATGGAGAATGGACGGTCATGTCAACACAGGCAAGCAATTACGAAGACGACGATAAGTCCTTCCTGAAATTTTCTTTGAAGATAAGGCGGAACTCCATGTATTACGTCATTAACATCGTCCTTCCCACAGTTCTACTGGGTCTTCTGAGTGGTTTTGTATTTCTCATTCCTGCTGCGTCAGGAGAGCGGATCGGGTTCTCCATCACTTGTTTCTTGTCCAACGTTGTCCTGCTGAACATGATCATGAACTTCATGCCGAGAACGTCGGCACCTATATCATTGCTCTGCTATTACGTCACCATGATGATGATCTTCAGCGCAGTCCTCTCGCTTATAGCGATTCTGACGCTTCGAGTCTACCACAAAGCAGACGACAACGTGGAAATCCCGCGCTGGCTCGCGAAAATCACGTTCTTTCTCACCTGCAAATGCAGAAAAAGGTCCAACCGGGTTAAATCCAAAGAAAACTCAGATGTGGGGTCCGTACAAGGAAAGAACTATACAAAATCGGTGCAGTGTGGCTCCAGCTCCGTTAAGATCGATATTGCGAAGAATGGCAATGATGCAGGGCGTAAGAGATTAGGGCATGAAACACAAGCAGGATCATCCCAACTGGCAGAGAGAGACTATGCATCTGATGCTGAAGAAGATGTTAGCCCCATGGCATGGAAGTCTTTTGGAAAACTCCTGGATTTCTTCGCCTTCGTATGCTTCCTGGCTGGACAAGGCTTGTTTAGTTTCTGTTTTCTGCTCCCTCTAGGACTGAGCTATCAAAACCAGTTAGACTAGATACATTGGGGAGATGGTTAAGGAATGTTCCCATAAGCCGAAATTTGTAATTATATATTTACTTACCTTTATCGGATTAAATTTTTCGGATTAATTCAGAAGTATTCTATATTCAGAAACATCCTCAGGCGTTTTTACTTTGAGGATAACTTTCGAGTTCTTTATCCACTATTTTATTTAAGCTTCCAGATGTTATATAAAAATGTTTTCAGGTTTGCTCATTTCATCGCAAGACATGATTTTCAAGGGACGTGAAATGCTGACCTGTGGCCTCTGTATTACTTATACGTTTTAAAGATCAGCTTATGAATCAATGCTTCCGGATTAATAGTTTGGACTTTGCCTACAGATCTCTGTTGATAGCAGTGGTTCTGGGTAGCTTCATAACCTGTTTAGGCGATGTACAGGTTTCAGCTATCATTTGGTTTATGAACATTGTGCTTGAAAATCGTATGTTTATTGGGAAAGGCTATGTATATTTAATAGATTTACGCTAATTGTATGTCCCCATAGGTGCTGAGTGTACGAAATTAAATTCTGCTATTTCTTGATCATTGTAAATTTTCCACGTTTGTCGAGAAGATACATTCTTCTATTATTTCTTTCTTTGTTGAATATCAAGATATTACCACGGATTCACATCTGTCCAATATTTCACCTAGATCGGTATATATTTGTTTTATGTTTTTATTAAAACTATGGCATACTAATCATGTGTGTGTGTGTGTGTGAGAGAGAGAGAGAGAGAGAGAGAGAGAGAGAGAGAGAGAGAGAGAGAGAGAGAGAGAGAGAGAGAGAGTTTTTTAATCTATTCAGTTGATCAGGAATGGAATGACATTTATGTACTATACACACGCTGTACAATATAATCTACATCATACAGTTAAATGTGCATTTGAATCATGATACACGCATTTTTCTTTGTTTTAGGTAGAATAATGCCCCCCCCCCTCCCGCCAATGTTTCTAAATCGACATAAAGTTTCTTTCTTTTCAGATCATATTGCAATATATTTTTCCAAATTGTAGTCAAGAAAATGTTCAGCCCATCTAATCTAAGTGTGACATATATGCATATAATACTTGACACAAAACATAGACAAGAAGGTTTATCGTTTATTCCTTCTGTACGTTTATCTCCCTATATTCACTTTATTCTGAATCCAAAGGGACACGTCATTCTATCTTTATCGGTATCAGCCAAATTTTATGAAAAAAGAAATTGAAATCAGTTGTAATTTTAATTTCTTGTTACTGTAAACACATTAGCATTTTGAAGCTTTATATATCTCGGCTTGGTCATAATTATGACCCGACGATATAAATAAACAACTGCATCATTAAACAACTAATCTTTATTATTACCTGTTGTATATTTTGCTTACATCTTTCATTATATGTATATACTCGTTGTTATGCTTTTGTTTTTACGCTATGACAGTTTTCTTCTTGCAATCAAATTATATTTCTTATACTTAAATAATTATATCATGTAATCAGAAGGAAATAAAGATGATGACTATTTAACTAAACATATTTTCTCGTTTGTAGCTAAGAACATTTTAATTCTGTTCCATTACGTCTTTATATTTAGTTTTGATAATACGAAAATAACTGATGCACTGACCAATATATTGCAATCCAGAACTTCCCTTTCTCAGTCTTGTGTTGTGATACACTTTCCATAAACTTTTCAATTCTTTGGAATAACATAACTCTCTGTGGCACTTATATTTCTTGTTTTCCACAAGTACAACCAAACACTTTACATTTTGAAACTTTACTATTAATTGGCACCATATAATAGTTATTATTTTGAGGTGCCGTTTAACGCTGACACATACATACTCGCCATTCCACTAATATTACTGTCACACTGTACAGTAGGGAACAAATTACACGAATTTACCCTAAAAGATTATTTCAGGATAACGAAAACGTCCAACCCCAATCTTTTGTCTCGAAGGTCCGGCAATTGATTTTTTTTCAGTCAGCTGTATTTTAATATATTATTTTTGATTTTCTTTTAAAAAAAGAAGAAAAAGATAATCATACAATAATTACTCCACTTGCATGGCTAATGTGTATTCGGTTATCTATTTTTTCGGAGTCCTAGAATACTATTGCAAGTAATTTTTATTTGTATTTATAACTGATTATTTTTTGAAGACATCTGCGTCACTCTGTTACACACGGCTTTTTGTTCACATTTACTCTACATACTTACCTCCCTCGCTTAATTCATCAATTATCATCAATCACACTAACTTGGAAAAATTAATCTTCATCAAACGTGCAATCTGGATTTAAAAAAGAATAACAGTACGGTAGACGCCATTCTTTATATTAAATTGGTTTTTTTTAATCAAACGCCACTCGGTGAAATAAACCCTCTTTATTGTATGTTTATTGATTTTATGATTGATTATGTAATGTGACGTGTCTAGGCTCGTACAAAAGTAACAAGAAAAGATAGTCTTCATTGTTGTCAATGAAGACAACAAGCTTTGTAAATTTTAACAAAATAATTTATTTCCCTAGAAAAACAAGGTAAAACTGAGAAAAAGGACTTACGGTTCACGAATCAAATCCAAAATTAATCCAAGAATTAAAAAAATATAAGTCCTATCAATAAAAATTTCTAAGTGAATCACAGTTCGAATCCCGATGAAATTCAAGATGGAAGGCGATGATATCTTCGATGGTCTGCTTTGTCCTGATGTGTCGACAGTTCTTTGTTGAGTCACAAAGAATAATATTCCAGTTTGGAATTCCGAATAATTTTCAATAAATGTTTTTGTCCAAGAATTCTGTAAGGAGCACTTTTATGTATGTTTTCTAGAGAAATGAATTACTCATTCCGAAAAATAAAAAAATTCAACTCAAACTGGTCACAACAAAACACCTTTGAGCTTCAAAGGTTTAAAGCACAACTGAACTGATTCTTATGATAGCATGAGTTATAAGCCCAACTAAAACGCAAAACAGATTCCTGGATGGGGGTCAAAATTTCATCCCACTGGGAAAACAAAACGTTTGTAACAATAAACAAATGTTATTTGTCACGTACTGCAGGTATGGCCTTGATTTCACTAAATGAATCTTACTCTTAGAATGAATAAAAAAATTTTTTTTAAAAGTTGTTTACTATAAACCTGACACTGGTTCTGAATCAAGGTCAGAAATTAGATACAGTGTTTGAAACTACTGGCTGTTTATCAGGTCAAACAGAACTGAACTGAATTTCTAAAAGAAATCAAATCCAGTAGACAAAATTATCATTACAATAACATGTAATGGAATAAAATTAAAATGAAAAAATTAAAACTAACAAACAAACAATTTAATTACATATGCATAACAGCAGAAGGGACATTTCTATACCAAAACCTCGCAAAGTGAGGAGTAACTGGGAAAATGTTAACCCCCAAAAAATCTATTTATTGCTCAATGCAGTCATGTGTAAAGCACTTAAGCATCCACTTAGACTATTTCGATTGTTCAATTGGGCTTCTTCAAGGAGAAAACCTCTCTCCTTTTCTGTTTTTACTTCATATTAATGATCTGAAAAAAATGCATTGCAATCAAATATGGACGTCTGTATCATTTTAGGGGGAACGTCTTGATATCTTTTATTGTGTGCTGATGAAATGATGATTTTTCAGAGACAGCATGTTGTCCATACGCATCCTTAGTTAAGTTACATGTATTATGTATATGATAGAATATATTTGTAAATACTAATAAAACAAAAGTTACCAATTTTTACAAAAGTGTTTGAAGACTAGACATTTTATTTAGGTACTGAGATGTATTTCTAGACATCGTGAATATCTGTAATTATTTAGGACTTGTTTTTACCAAATAGATGCTCGTTTGGATGTGCTACATATGCTATTGTTGACAATGGTGTAAAAGCAATGAACGTACTCTTGAGTGACGCTAATAATTTACAATTTCCAGTAAATATTATGTGTGATTTATTTAATTTTTTTTATCTCCAATTCTGTGAAATTTGGGAAGCAGAAAATATAGAACGGGTACATAGGAAATATTGCAAGTGGTTACAAATATGTTAAATTTTATCCCAATAATGTTCATGTATGGACAGTTGGATACACACCAAAATTAGGTAAATAGATATGTACACATTATTAAGTTCAAACTACTAAACACAAAAAAAATGTATTGTGTGACAAATAGACCAGTTAATCTTTACCGATTGCGAAAGGAAGAATGATAAGAACTGGGTTTCTCATGCGAAAAAGATATTATTAATGCCAGGTGTTGAGTCTGGTAGAACCATAATTCAGTGCAGATATATTCCTTTTGTATCGCTTTATAACACTGGAGTTTGCAGTTGCTTTGAAAACTTCATATATATATATATAT